>JARGYF010000169.1:0-148189 GCA_029203975.1 Mycena vitilis
TTGATCGCCGAACGTGATGGCGCGGCTGTGTCCGAGCGGGCTAACGCGGTCCGGCCCGTGCTGTATCCTTTTCTTTCTCTGCTCCTGGTTTCGAGGTACTACATAGTCCTTTACGCCAAGGCACCCCTGTTTTTAATTTTTTTTTTGCATTCTATATGCACCCCAAATTGATCGCAACGCCGGCCATTTCCGAGCGGACCAAAGCGGACCAACGCGGCCCGTGAATTCCCCCCTGTTTTCGCTGTTCCGGGACAGCCCGTTTAATTCCGTGAGTGTCCGCAATTATGTTTTTTTTTCTTCTATTACTAAGGTGAGGCCCGGGGCAGCCCGGGGCAGACCCGTGGTAAGCCGAACAATTTTTACATAAATTTCCTGGACAGCCCGAACGATTCCTGGACAGCCCGAGGAGCGTTTTTTATTCCATTTTTTATTCGTTGACATCCGATCATTTTTGCAAGTTCCGACAGTCCAGATCAAATTTTTGACCTCCAGATCACTTCTTGATGGCTCCGGCGGCCTTTGGAGCCGAATTTGTGGCTGTGTAGTGGCTGTGCCACAACTGCCCGCAAAAAACGCATTATATCCGTGGGCCAGCCGGCTGAAATAACCGGTTATCCTGACTGCATGGCCTGAGAAGTTACGCTACGAAGCTCGTCGATGTGCAATGAGCCAGGCAGCAACGGGGTCGTCATTCCCTAAGTATGTATTCGGAACGTTCCACACGCCGGCAGTTGCAGCAGAAGCCAAGACAGAAGAAAGGAGGTCCAGCGTAGACGACGACGCGATGGATACAGACTCGGACCTAGGTGACGAGCGCGACAGGAAGGGGAAGCCAGCAGAAGACGGGACGGAGCAGCCCAGCACCGCCCCTTTGATCCCCGACTCTTCCCACTCCCACGTCAACGTTTGCGAGTCATTGGACTCGGAACCGCGTGCCCGTCATCCGGGGCCGCGTGGCCTTTCGGTGTCACCTCTTTCTTCTCTTACCAGCGCTTCCTCTTCTTCGTACCACGATGCTTTGTCTACCCATTCGTGCAACAAGCCCTCCGAACCCTCGCGCGGGGAATCGTCCACCGAAACAGCCGACTCCCGAGCTGGGTCCGTTGGATACCATTCGACGCGCAACTCGCCCAAGTTGTTCTTGGACGACTCTGACTCGGACGCCCCTCCGCCTCTGGTTAAGGCCGCGTTTGGTGACGACGAACCCTTGTCGGACGATGACGAGTCTTTCCCATCGTCAGGATCCCAAGCGTGCGTAATTAAATTTGAAAAATTTACCCATGCTGACGACAAAGGAAACAGTCTTGTGCTCCACAACGGCGGGCCTGCCGCCACTGCTCCCGCCACCTCCGGACCCGCCACCAGCGGAACATCCGCTAGTGGACCCGCCCTCACTGCGCCCGCCGCCAGTGGATCGTCTGTTAGCGGGCTCAATACCGTCGGGCCCACTACGAATGTCAATCATCGAGAGCTTGAGGCTCATCTGGGACGAATTGTGCGCGCCCCTCCCTCTCCTAGCAACCATAACTGGACTCTTACGCAGGAATGGACTCGAAAACACGGCGCTTTTCTGGCCCGAGTCTATTCTGCCCAGAACAACGACGCGTTATCATTTCTCAAGCAAGCCGACGGGCTCGTCAGACGACACCCCGAGATCCTCGATCTTCGCCGAATGCGCGCTAATCTACTCGTCGACACCGATGTTGTCAACACCCTCTTACACCCGTACGTGTCGAAAGAATCGTGCGCGAAGTTTGCGGAGCGTATCCAACGCATTCGTGACACCATCAGCGCCTACTCCCCCGGCCTTCTGGAACCGGATGCCATTCACGATATTCTTTACATCCCCGTCTCGGCAGATGGGAATCGTTTGCGACAACTCAGCGACCGGGCTTTTCGACAAGCCCTCATGTATCGATACGCAATCTTGCTTATCGCTCGACAGCATCCAGAGTGGATCGCTTTCTACACCGAGCTTCGCAACAAGATGTTGGCGTTCATCCATTATCTCAACGCGCTCTTTCGACGCCGTAACTGGGATCTCGACGAAACTCTCCTGCACCAACTGGCGCCGATTCCTCCTCCCTATTTGCATTTACACGAATACTCGAGGCTTCGAATTCTCAACTATACGTTCGCCGCGCACGGCCAATCGGACGTTGTGCGCGAAATCGACTCGTTCTTGCGCTATCGCTTTCGGGAGACTGAGGTCGTCGCGCATCTGCTCTACGCGGGACTCTTTGAGCCCAACGATGTGGTCCGGGATAGTGACGGGAGCTTCAAGGCCGTCACTCATCGTAAGACGCCGGCATCGTATAGAGCGAGTCCCCATTTTCCACTGTTGTTTCGCCACACTTATCAGCTTTTTCAGGGACTGCAGCAAGCGAACGCTGCTTCTCGAGCGTAGAACAATAAAGGTCGTTCGTAGTCGGCAGACACGTAAGTTTTCAGCACAATCGTCCCCCGCGGTTGTACTGATACCTTATATTTTCAGCCGGCGGTACATAGGATTCTCGACACCTCTTCGAACATTGACTCACACGCGTATTTCTTGGCTCCTGAACGTCTTGCTATTTCTTGGACTACTCGCTGCGCCCGCGGCAGCGACTCTGCAGTTTTCGTTGATCACCAACGAAACGGACTTCGTGGCCCCGCCCACTTCTTTGGTATCCCAGATCTTTTTCTTGGACTTATGCGTTTCCCTGAGGAACGTACTCGACGCATTTGTGTATCAACCCTTTTGTTTCCTGATTTCTGTTGCACATTTGTATCTACTTGAACGGACTATGTGTTATTCTTTTCTTACTACTACTTTTGTGTTTGTCTTGGCCTTAACCTGTACCTATTCCTGTTTCCAGTACATACCACCTTACTACCTAGCTACACGGCTTACTGCACCTTTTTCAATGCCATTTTCTTTGCAGTACTACTCGCGTGAAATGCGCCTTCGGTCTGACAAAGAAATTTGGTGTTGCTCCTTAATAACTTCGGCAGAAGTGCAGGCCGAGATCAACCCGGCCATCAACGGATCATCGGCATCCTTCGGCATCTCGACTATAAAAACTACTAAGTGTCGACTTAAAGGAAAAATATTTCTAGAGTCTGACCGTAGATTTTTAGAATCAGATGACGACTGTATATTTTATCCAGTGGAAGTACAGGCTGCCCAAGGGAACTACCAGGCGTTTACGATGTACAAAAGAGTGGATAGAAAAATTAAGCCGGTTTCAACAACATTTTCACCTGACTACGAAATAACTCGCACCATCCCAGAAGACCCTCTGGACACACTCTCTCCCCTTCCTATTCATCCACCGGTTTTCCAACCCTCCAAGCGACTCTCCACCGAAAGACTCAAAACCCTGGACTTAAATCCAGACGGGTTCTTGTCGGAAGATGAGGAAAAATTGTTCGCGCACATCATGCGAGAAAACGAGGAAGCCCTGGCCTTCGAAGATATCGAGCGAGGGACTTTCAAGGACTCTTACTTCAACCCATATAAAATTTCGACAGTACCTCATACGCCTTGGGAGCATAAAAATATTCCCATTCCTCCTGGCATCCTTTCGAAAGTCATTGACGTCTTAAAATTAAAAATGGAGGCAGGTGTTTACGAGCCCTGCCAGTCATCCTACCGCTCACGCTGGTTTTGCGTGATGAAGAAAAATGGTAAGCTGCGGATTGTCCATGATTTACAGCCTTTAAATAAAGTCACGGTGCGCGACGCAGGAATGCTTCCAATCCTAGACGACTTTGTGGAAGGTTTTGCTGGACGGCAGTGTTATACAGTTTTTGACCTGTATTGGGGATTCGACGCCCGCCAAATGGAGCCAGAAAGCCGCGACATGACAGCCTTCATGACACCGCTAGGCTTACTCCGCATCACGTCCATGCCCACGGGTTTTACCAACTCGCCTGCTGAATTTCAGAAGTGCATGGTTTTTATCTTGCATGATGAGATCCCGCATGTCGCCAATATCTTTATTGATGATTTGCCCATTAAAGGTCCTGCGACCCAGTATCTCGACCAAGATGGAAATCCTGAGACGATACCTGGGAACAGCGGGATCAGACGTTTCATCTGGGAACATGCCCAGGACGTGCATCGTATAATGCACAAAGTGAAGTGCGCTGGAGGGACCTTTTCCGGCACCAAGACTCAGATATGTCGACCTGAAGTCCTGATTGTTGGTCAAAAATGCAACCCGCAAGGGCGCGTCCCTGACGATAAGAAGGCTTCGACCATTCTGAATTGGCCTGCGCTTACCACGCCGCAAGAAGTTCGTCGATTCTTGGGGCTCTGTGGAACAGTTCGCATTTGGATTATGAACTACTCTGCAATTATTAGACCCCTCACTGAGCTTTACCGAAAGAACTTTGAGTTCGACTGGGACCAACGTCGGCAAGAAGCCTTCGATTTTATAAAGAAGCTCGTGGCCAGCGCCCCCGCGCTGAAACCCATCGATTATGAGTCTCCTAATCCTGTAATTCTGTCAGTCGATTCCTCGCGAGACGCTACAGGCATGATTTTGGCTCAGAACGATGAACTTGGCAAGTGACGTCCCGCGAGATATGGTTCAGTTCCTATGAGTGAACGTGAATCTCGCTACTCGCAGCCCAAACTGGAACTGTTTGGATTATACCGAGCGCTACGCAGCTGGCGTCTATACATAATCGGCGTTCGAAACTTCCAAGTTGAAGTTGATGCCCAGTTCATTAAGGGATTCTTGAACAATCCCGACCTGCAGCCAGACGCTGCAGTGAACCGATGGATCCAAGGGATCATCATGTTCCATTTCGAGCTCATCCATGTGCCCGCTGTTCGTTTTCAAGGCCCCGACGCGCTTTCGCGACGAGGACTGGGCGAAGGCGAAGTCGCAGAAGACGATGATGATAGTTGGCTCGATCGTGTGGCTTTGCTGCACGGGACCTCGCTTAAGACACAATCTATTTGTGGAATGGATTCGGATCAAATTTCGAAATTTAAGCGAGACGGATACTATCAATTGCCCAAAGTGACATTTCGACAAATCGACAAGTCGCCAATTGGGGCCGATCAAAATTTATCCCCGAAAGGAAAATCTCCTTACGCGGATAGCACTATTGGTGCCGATCAAAAACTATCCCCGTATGGGAAATTTCCTTATGCGGATAACACTATTGCTACCGAGATTGCCATGGCAACCGACACTATTGCATCCGGGAATGCCGTAATTGTGGGTCCAGCAAAAAGTGCCTTTAGAGATCTTTGGAAATTTCCACGATATTTTAAGCAAACCTGGATGCCCTATGAAGTCGAGCGCATGTACGATCCCAAGGATTTGCCTTCCTGTCTTCTAGGACGAGTCGGACAAGAACTTCAACTGACTCAGATTCAGCAGTTCTTGCGAACACTCGAGATGCCAGACCTAGGCACACCACAAAAACAACGAAGGTTCATCGCGAAAGCCTCAGAGTTCTTCGAACGCGAAGGACGACTGTGGAAGAGAACGCGAACCGGTCCTCCATTGGTGGTGATTTTGGAACCTCAATCTCGCCTCAATATTCTCATACAGGCTCATGATAACCTGGGGCATAAGGGACGCAGCACCATGTGGAAGCATCTTCGCATACGATTCTTCTGGCCTTACCTTCGGGCCGATATTAATCACCACGTGGCATCATGTCCGCAATGTCAAGTTCGAAACACCAAGAAGATGGAGATCCCGCCTACCATATCTACACCCACTACCATATTCAGCAAAATCTACATCGACGTCATGCGCATGCCTTTATCAGGAAAATACAACATGATAGTCGCCGCACGAGATGACTTGAGTGGTTTCTGTGAAGCAAAAGCCCTGACTGCTCAGACTGCTCAGTCGTTGGCCGAGTTCTTCTGGACGTTCCTTTATTGCCGCTACGGATGTCCCATTCAGGTTACCACGGACAACGGCAAGGAAGTCCAGGCCGCCTTTGACATTCTCATGAAACGACTACGTATTCCTCAAGTTCGCATTTCCACCTACAACAAACACGCCAACGGAGTGGTGGAACGAGGACATTATACGCTTCGCGAGGCAATAGTTAAAGCCTGCAACGGAAAACTCAAGCGTTGGCCCAAGATGCTGCAAGCTGCTGTCTTCGCAGACCGCATTACAGTCAGCAGTGTCACCGGATATTCCCCATTCCAACTTCTACACGGCACTCTTCCAGTGCTGCCTTTCGATTTGGCCGAATCAACGTTCCTGGTAGAAGGATTCTACTCGGGAATGAGCACTAGTGACTTACTTGCGCTACGAGTCCGGCAATTACAGAAACATCCGCAGGACATTACTAAGGCTGCCGAAACTCTGCGGCAATCACGATTTAAGTCTAAGCTGCAGTTCGAGAAGCGCTTTAAGCACAAACTACAGAAGTCGGACTACAAGTCTGGCGATCTTGTGCTAATGCGCAACACCAAACTCGAAATGACGGTCAGTATCGACAGGAAGACTGAAAACCGATATTTGGGTCCCTACGAAGTTCATCGTAAGAACAAAGGAGGAGCTTACGTTCTAAAGGAACTCGACGGAACCATGTTCAAGGATAGTGCCGTAGCAGCTTTTCGGCTGCTTCCGTATATCACCCGGGACCACTGGTTCATGAGAACTGGATGGATGGGCCCTGAACCTGAAGATGAACCTGAACATTCCTCGACAACCTCTGACAGTGATTCTGACTCTAGCATGTCAGAATAATGGCTGGTGCCTTAGAAGCAGACGCCACTGATCATGTAAGCATAAATCGGCTTGTTACCTACCCCCATCATACTCTGCCCACTATGACCGCGCCTCCAAGCTACAGCCTCGCGCCCTGGCCTGGTCATGAAACCATTCTCACTTCCACCCATCCTTACGCCAATCCAGACTTCGGATCTCTTAAACTCCCTCCAGTTCGCTCGACGGCAAAGTGGGAAACCACCCCAGTCTTGCCCCGCGTAACCACAGCCACCACCCCACCTCAGCTTCGCTATCTAACGTGGGACGAATGTCTCAATCCACGGCCCCTGTCGCCTCCGCCAGTCTTACACGATATTAATCCTTACACTCCTCGACCTGGCGAACTTCGCCTCGTATCCGCTTACCGACCTCGTTTTACTGAACCCGACGACATGTTCAGGAACGGACCAACATTCCAGCCAGAGGTGCACGAACCTCATAATTGCACCATTAGGCTATACGTGGCCTCCGCGAAACTCAAGCATTCTCATTATTTCACGGTGATTCGCAGAATTGGACGAGACGTCGAAACTGGAGACACTGTGAAACTGAACGGGGAAGTCTACGGCCACTGGGTCGTAGGAGATCGTCTCCGAGAGCAGGGAAAATCTGTCCTCATGAATCTCCAAGAGTTTCGCCATCAGATGGCGGCCATCTTGGTAATCCCTCAGCAATATCTGGAGCCCAGTCTTCGACCAGAACAGGTGGTCGAAGAAAGATCCTTGTATTCTAGCTCCCAAATAGTCCCCGCCCATGACGAATAGTCGGTATTAGTCGATTATTCACGGGTACTAGGTCTTTCCTTTCATTATTGTGTAACAATGTCATGTAGCTTCGTCCTTGTTCCCAATTTAGGAATTTGTCTGCCGAGAGGCAAATACTCCAAAATATTGATAAACAAGGGACACGCGGCTTTATCACTCTTCGAGCTAACCTTCATCATCTCGCGAGCAAATCCACTATGAATTCCCCACGTCTACACGCTCTCGCCAACGATGTGGTCGACCCAAACTCAGGCTACTACACGTACCCGCCTGTCCACGTGACTTATGCTGACTCGTCTTCGCATGAGCATGATTCTCCTGCTCCTTCCTCTATCCGCATCACACCCTCTCCTTTCGCCCTAAGCACCATTCTGAATCCGGTGCCTAGAAACCCTTCGCCTACTCACTTTACGACCCACCCATTGGATATATATCAACAATTTCTTCAGACATGGATGCCCGACACCTTGCCAGCCGGCTACCAATATGCCAGCCCCTATCATCCCACTCCCATTACCCTATACTCCGTGACGAAGCTATACTCCGAGGACTTCTACGCGGATCCCATTAAAATACGCGTGGAGTCTTGCTTCATCTTCAGCTCCCCCAAAATACTTGTCTACACCGCGGTAACCACTCCACGGGCAAGTATCAAGCTGGGCGACATCTTACGAACCACGGGAGACATGAATGGACGTTGGGAAGTCGAAGAAAAATTAGGCCAACATGGAGAGCACATCCTTGCACGTGTTAAAGAACGACAAGATCAGCTGGTCGCTATTCTGGCTATCCCTCGAGAACATACTCGACTCAGACGAGATCGTGGAGCCGAAATGCGATCACAACGCCTCTTGTGGACGAACGAGTGATTTCGAAGAGACAAACCGTAAAGATGCAATTAACCCCCCCATTTTGTAGCTAGAAGATGAATTTTGTCTATCACTGTAAACCGAGGACGATTTGAATAAATCGTTCCCCGCGGATGTCATGAGCCAAAAGTGTTTGGACTCAGAATGAAGTTGGTGATAGAAAAATTCGCTTTAGTAAAAATGGTTAGAATTGACGAAACTACGAAACGCACTTTCGCGACCAAGGACAATAGAAGCCGAGGCCGTTTGAACCCGAAATGCCGAAGCCATCCGTTAGAAACAATGACAAACACGCCCTGGAATCTTCTGGAACGAAATGGAATAATGATGCCATCAGTGGAAGGATCTGGTAAGAACCAAATAAGAGTCAACAATCGTAGTTAGCAGTATAAATAGAGCCCTGTTCCACCTGTAAAAAAAAGCAAGCTACCCGCTACATACGAATCTACATTTTACGCACCGCTTTGCATTTCTACAGTACAGTTACTGTTTAAGTGCCCCGTCTTGAGATTATAAGTATCAACCGGATATTTGTAACCTCACCCGTCTACGTCTGGATTGAACTGGTAAGCCGTTTACTTGTTTAATCTACCTACGCCTCCGCCTACGTCTACGCCGCCGCCGCTGTCTCAGTCGAATACTACGTGAGTATTTTTCTAAGGCACCTACGTTTACGTCTACGTCTTGGAATATATCTGTGATCCGTCGCACGTATATTCTACCCCTACGCCGCCGTCCTTTGAGTACGCTTGTGGAACTCGTCCGCTTGTATACTCTTTCTATCGTCTGCCCCTTCGCATTTTCTTTGTTCGACGAAGCATTATTCTCACCACCCAATCCTCGTGTTATCGCAACCTTGGACGAGAGCCTAGTTGATATCTGAAAATTCCCTCGAGCACACTTGTTAGTCCGTTTATATAAGTTTGCTTGCTTCTACTCCGCCGCACTCCAAGCTCCCCACTCGCCGACCTCCGCCTCCGTCGATTTTACCGCCAGACTCGCCTTCGCATTTCGAGGTATTCTAGCGATATTCTTGACACCCTTGGGAAATTCGAACCTTACGTGAAACTCTCGGATAAAGTCATTCCCAGAGGACCACGTGTATAACCAATTATACGCTTGACAGTGCGACGTCAACGGCGATGGAGGTTTTATCGAAGGAGGAGTTCGAGGAAAAGGCGAAGGTCCAGCTGGCGACAAAAATCGTGAGTGCTCAATCTTTTCCCCCCGCCCGATGAAAACTCACCGTGTGCTGCAGAAACTTAAAACCTGGTATAATCATCACCGCAACGGGCTGGGAATGGCCAGCAACCCATTCACGCCCTGGCTCTCGCGACTCAGACGTCCCGAAGAGTCGTGCCCAAAGCGCACGACTGACTATCAATACTTCATGCAGCACAAGGACCACAAGGAAGCCGTCGATCTGGAGTTCAAAACAAAACACTGGGATGCTCCCCGCGAGAAGCAGCTCTCGCTGCGATGCAAAGTCGCACGCGAGATGTTCGCACTTGAATCGAATGACATGAGAGATCGCATATGGCAGGAAGCACAGGAGGAGCACGAGGAAGAACTACAGCGTTGGAAGGACGCTGAAGAGGGGCTGCCGAGCGTGGAGGAGGAGAATCAAAAGGAGTGGGTGAACTGTCTGTGATCGTGACCAGCTGCTGACATTCTCCAGGGCGCGAAGCCGATTTGCTAGTGTCGTTGCCCCGTTGCTGAAAGCGCTGCGAGCGTACACGGGGTACCACATCACGCTCGTTGCCGGGCGAATGGTCGAGGACAAGTTTGACCTCGTCAGCGTGCACGCGGGAACGACCAAGTCGAAAGAGGGCGAGGACAAGGGAAAGGATATTACGCAGTGGAACGAGCAGGGGTATTCGTCTACCATGCTGGCCCAGTTCGTACGCTATTTGATCGCGGCCAGTGAGTGAAAATTTTCATTGAGATGCGACGTTATGATTGATTTTGAACTCGAGATGCGGAACCAGTCGAGGACACCAGCGGAACACCCGCCGCACCAGTTTCAGAAGGCACAGCCTCCTCTTTGGCAGCAATCCTGGGCGCACCCGACATTGGTGGCACCGGCAACGACGACGACGACATGCCGATGCAACTGCTGCCACAGATCCCGCCCGCGCCCCTGCGCCAATGCACCCCGCCTCCGCCCGGCTCCCTGGAGGAAAAGATCCAGCAGTTGGGGGTCTTGGAATCGCCGCTGCGTCGCGAACTAGACGCGTTGGCTCGTCCAGAGCGTGAGGCGCGTGTGGCCGAGCTGCAGGCGTTGAGCGCGATGTCGATCCAGCGGGAGAACAACCTAGCACGCCATCGCGAGGGCGCAAAGGCGATTCCGGCGTCGGTTACAGAGTTGGCAGATACGCAGGCGAAAGCCCCGGACGGCAAGACACTGAAGCGCAAGAGAGGGTCGCGTAAAGCGAAGGGGAGTAAGGGTAAGGGGAAGAAGCGTGCACGGACAAGTGGAAGCGACAAAGAGGAGAGTGCGAGTGAAAGCGACAGCGACGCGACCGACGTAGAAGACGAAGGGCGGGCCGAGCCTCCTCAGACACGCAGCCGAAGGAGGGGGCAGCCGACAACGGCGACAAGCGACGAGCGCGCGGCGCAGGGGGCTGTCAATATCAACGAGAGCGCGACACCGGTGATGAGCGAAAAAAGCGCCGTGCAGGGAACTGTTGAGACACCGACACAGGGAGAAGCAAGCGGCGGAGCGCAGGATGATGCGCCTGCACATCAGGGAGGGCATGGCGTGCAGCCAGCGAAAGGAAGAGGGCGAGCGAACGGGGCGAGAGCGAAGATAGTGATACATGGCGCGCCGCCAGAATGGGCCACAAAAGCACGCAGCAAGCTCCAAAAACCGGATTCAGCTGGGGACTGGAAAGGTTGGGATGAATTGACCAAGGTGTGGTGGAAATGGGAAGAATCTAGAGATTTTGGTTCCGTAAGTTTTTCGAACAAAAATTGCAGAGGATTTTATTGACCGACATTTTAGGGTAAAAGCTTGTCAAGCACGGGGCGTCCGGCGGAGGTGTCCTGGTGGATCCAGCGCGCTCGCAAACCCAGCCCAACGATCGACGACCTGAGCCTTTTCAGACGCCAGTGGAACACGTGGTGGGTGTTTTTGAATCCAGCGTGGCGTGCGGCCGGGTCGAGCGGGGCCGCTCTGCGGAGAGAGGAGGGCCGGGATTGGGAATGCCTCAAGGAGCCGGGGTTGAATGGCTTGTACACCGTCTTGATATGCCTGAAGTGGTGGAAAGCAGCGCTCGACACCGGGAAGGAAGATGCTGAGTGGGATGAGGCGGTGTCCGACGTCACGTGGGCGATACAGCAAATAATGCCACACGACGCGCCGTGCACCGGACAGGGACAGGGAGGAGGGGCCTCCACGACGAGCACAAGCGCGACGGGTGCAGGCGGTGTGAGCGGGGAGCAGGAGGCGGCGGGCCTGCCCGCCCGGACCGGTGCGCCCAACGGGCCGACAGCGGGATCCGCGGGAACGGTGGCGACGCTTGCGGGGGACGTCGACGTCGAGATGGGATGATTGAGGTTGCAACAAACCCCCATTGGACGCGGGTACAACGGCGAGTGTCGCCGACTTTTGATTCCCAATTAAGAAATAGCCCCTATATTTTGTAACATGCCGAATTTGATGCGTTTTTCTTGATCTCCGTTTTCACCGGAGCACAGCCGCTGCGCCAAATATCCCCCAAGCCCAATCTGGCTCGCCCCTATTTTTGTTATTATTATATAGATTTTTATTTCAACTCCCAAAATGGAATTACCCCTATGTCAAGACATGCCGAGTTAACAATCTCGGCTTGCAGCAGGGCACAGCCACCAAACCCGTCAAAAAATAAAAACTCCGCTGATTTTGATGCCCGTGATGGCTCTGGAAGCCCTGAGGTGGCTGTGCGGAAATTGCCCCATCATAACGCATTCCGACCGTGGATGTTACCCCTGAAGATAACGTGTTATTCTAACTGCAGGGGCTGCCCACACACACACACATTTCAGCCTTCTCTTGGCACCCCACACACACACACACACACACACTTCACGAGGCATTAGTCTAAACCAGAATTCCCTACTATAATCACACTATATAAAATCCCCAGAGGCCGAGCACGTCGTTATTGAAGAGGAAAGTCGCACAACCCTCCAATAGCTACACCGCGGTCTGCATTACAGCGCGAAGTTGGAAGAGAAAAAGTGACCCCATCGTGAATCTCCAGTGTCAGACACAGCGACTGTACACTCGACGTGGTTCACCGATGGAGGGACATCAGCTCCTTGGAAAGGCATGCCTATGGCGGATTCGGAATGGGTCGGACTTTGGGAAGTTGCCAGATACATAACTCAGAGCCAAGACACATGGAGAGATTTATCGCATCCAAACGTATCCATATTATAGCAAGTCACCACGATATATACATATTAAAGAAAAGTATACGAACTGCCGGCTTTGCCTGGCCACCGGAAGAGTGGACACGCGCGACATAGTCAAGCACTAAGACATTCGAGTCGGTTTGCGCACTACTTTGGCACGACCCAGCCATAGGAGAAATGGTACTTACGGCGATGGCTTGCAATTTGACATGAGTGCGTGAAGAGAAAAAAGCGGGCCTTGTTTCAATTTGACAATGTTTGGCTTTTATAGGCGGATGTCCACGTGATCGTCCGTTTTAGGATAGGGGTACAATTTTTATTTGCTCGAGAAGGTTATCTTTCTTTCGGGTTGCTTTCGGGAGTACGTTTGCATTATTGTGGTTCTCTATAGCCAGTATAAAGGTTGCGAAAGTACTTTTTTGTGCTCCATCGAGTCCGCTATGTGACTTCAAAGGCCTTCGCCTGAATCTCGTACATCTCGCGGTACTCTCGCGGTACTCTCCATCTTACGCCAGCAGCTCCTCGTGCGTGCCAGTCTCTACGATAGAGCCTTCCTTCATGCATCTGCGAGCTCGTCAGCACTGAGGTCCTTGACGAAAAAACTGAATTGTAGACCCACAGAATCACATCCGCGTGCTTGGTGAGATGCGCGAATCGGTGCGTGACGAAGATCATGGTCTTGCCCTCCCTTACATGCCGGAGGTTCTCAAACAGCTGCCGCTCGGCCTCTGGGTCAAGGCTGGAGCTTGGCTCGTCAACGCAAACGAGCTTGACGGCGCCAGAGGTGAAACGCATGAAGGTCCGAGAACTGTGTGTTCAGGTGAGCCATGGGCTCCAGCAACTCGACGAAGCAGATGCACGTACGCCACCAGTCGTTGCCGTTCTCCGCCTGCAATCCATCCGTTCATATCAGCAAAACAAAAACAAGATGGGGACCGCTGCACATACCCGACACATCCGCCTCTTTGTCCAGCTTCTCGAGCGCCTCCCCAAGGAGCGTACCGTCCCCTTTGTCGACGCCGCTGCCCCACTGCACTTCCGGCGGATGCTCCAGGACCGTTTCCAGACCATCAGGCATCCTCGCCAGCAGCGCCTCCGCGCCCCCCTGCTTGGCCGCCGCGCGAATCATTTCGACGTTGTCAACGTGCGCGGGGTACCCCAGCCCGATGTTCTCGCGCAGGGACAGCGGGTAGAGGTGGTGGTCCTGCGTCAGCGTCGCCGTCGCATGCCGCAGGTCCGGGAGCCTGTACACTTGGACGTCCGCGCCGTCGATCGCGATCGATCCCGCAGTCGCGTCGTAAAGCCGGGTGAGCAGCTTCACCAGGGTCGACTTGCCGCTTCCGTTCGCGCCAACGATGACGATGAGCTGCCCTGGCTTGATCGAGAGCGTGATGTTATTCAGGGCGTTGGCGTCGGTGCCTGGGTACGAGAATGAGACGTTCCTGTCGAGAAGTATGTGAGTGGCCCGTCATTACCATACCGAGAGCACATACTTGAGCTCGAAGGGCATCCCACGCTCGTGTGGACGGCGAAGTGGCGGATATGGGAGGTCGCCGCTCTTCATCTGGTGCACAACGTGGTCCAAATCGTACATCGCTTTGACAGAACTGGCCAGACTTGCGACGGTGCTGACGCGATACATAATCTCGTCAAATGACCAGCACAGCAGACTCTGGCTCTGGGTGAGGGTGGCGATTGTGGCAAGGCTGAAGCGGGAGGGGTTCATTATCGCATTCAGTGCGTAGTATAGCTACGATACGCTGATGCGTCAGACGAAGCTGCGGAAGGAAGCTAACGCACCAGAGGCAAGTCTTTCGTTAGCCTAAGACCGATGTGTGAAGTAGCACCGGGCCTACGCGAATATTGCACATCAGGCTCAGTGATGTCGGTATCCCCGAGCAATCTGACGGTCTTTCGAAACTCTGCATGATTTCAGATTGGCGTCACTCAGAAGTGTGAAGAAACACACCATGCAGTATGTGCTGAATGAGATCGCCGGTGATAAGATCCTGTCTGTACATAGGCTGACTGAGCTCGCGCAGGGCCATCGTGCGGAGGAAATGCGGGTCGTTTGCCTCGACAACGTGCGGCCGCGACCACAGACTTCGGCGAAAAGAGGTCTCCAGGACCGGCCTCACGAGGCAAAGAAGAACGAACGCCGGCCCGTGTGCGGTGGACAGGACCGTCCGGGTGATGTATGCAAGCTGGCCCACTGTGCCGGCCACAATCCAAACCGCCTCGGATGTAATTTTAAAAGTATACCACGCTCTGCTGCTGTCTGAAAGATGGTCTGTGCTCAGATTGGCTGCAATGGAAAGGTCAGCACGTTACACTCTATTCTGTAATTGTAATACCTGAAACGCCAGTAAGATCCGTCGCCAGCTGGGCTGAGAGGGTGTGAACAGTTGTTATCCTCGCGTCAATGGTCGTAACATACATCGCAAGCTATGGGCTTGGAACCTGAGGTCTAATTTGTCTGTCATTCGGTAATCAAGCCTGGTCCTAAGGTTTCCCAAAATCAATGAGCATTGCTTGGACAGTTTGCTACTCACTGCCACTGGTTAACCACGGCTGTTAAAACTAGGCATGCCGTGCTGAACGCTACAGCGTGAAGAATAGCGGCACCATCAGGACGACCGTTTTTCAAGCCAGTTTCGATCTGAGTCTAGCTGAGGGACAAAAAGCGGGCAACAAAATCAAGGGAACGTACGCCAGTCAGTACCCGACGCGTAAGATCCAAGTCCAAGGTGCCCGCGACACACAGGTACCAGATTTGAGCAACTTGAAAAAGGAAAAATAGCCACGGACTCGAAGCATACACGTCTTGGACGAGACGGGAGAGGGTAGGGTACAGTCTTGTCGCCTTTGCCCACTGTTCGCGAACGCTCAGACGTGGACGCTTCTCCGTTAAAACACGGTACACTCCCAACTGCGCGGATTCGATGGGGGGGCCAGTGATTGTCTTGTCCATAGCAGCATCCTTCTCTGAGCCCATGAGCGGTGGTTCGTTGTGTAAATCAGGAGCAAGCGACCCCAGCCAGGGCCGCCGGCGTGGCGCGAGTCATCGCCAATGACTGGTTCTTGTAACCAGTGTATGAAACGAGATGAAACGACTCATATCGGCACCAAGTAGCGAGGGGAAAGACACGGGTTAGCATGGGATTTCGGGCGATGACTGCAGATCTGCAGAGAGCGATGTAGAGTGTTGGTAAGCAGAGAAAACAGGGAGTAAAGGTTTGTTTGCCACTGTCGACAGCAAGTCGACAGTGTCGTCTTGAAATCCAATGATCTTCTGAGTTCTGCAGCTGCTCCTCCCATTTCCCATTTCGCCAACAGACATTGGAACTGGCCATGGCCACCGTTCCCGGTCTCAGAATGATTCCTACGAGTGCCATTCCAGGTCCTTGCAAACCAGGAAAGAATCCCCAATGCCAGCCATAAAACTCGCGGATCACTATCTTCGCTCTCGCCCCGTTCGCTCGCCCTCTTCCTTTCGCTGGCTGCACGCCATGCCCTCCCTGATGTGCAGGCGCATCATCCTGCGCTCCGCCGCTTGCTTCTCCCTGTGTCGGTGTCTCAACAGTTCCCTGCACGGCGCTTTTTTCGCTCATCACCGGTGTCGCGTAAAGCGAAGGGGAGTAAGGGTAAGGGGAAGAAGCGTGCACGGACAAGTGGAAGCGACGAAGAGGAGAGTGCGAGTGAAAGCGACAGCGACGCGACCGACGTAGAAGACGAAGGGCGGGCCGAGCCTCCTCAGACACGCAGCCGAAGGAGGGGGCAGCCGACAACGGCGACAAGCGACGAGCGCGCGGCGCAGGGGGCTGTCAATATCAACGAGAGCGCGACACCGGTGATGAGCGAAAAAAGCGCCGTGCAGGGAACTGTTGAGACACCGACACAGGGAGAAGCAAGCGGCGGAGCGCAGGATGATGCGCCTGCACATCAGGGAGGGCATGGCGTGCAGCCAGCGAAAGGAAGAGGGCGAGCGAACGGGGCGAGAGCGAAGATAGTGATACATGGCGCGCCGCCAGAATGGGCCACAAAAGCACGCAGCAAGCTCCAAAAACCGGATTCAGCTGGGGACTGGAAAGGTTGGGATGAATTGACCAAGGTGTGGTGGAAATGGGAAGAATCTAGAGATTTTGGTTCCGTAAGTTTTTCGAACAAAAATTGCAGAGGATTTTATTGACCGACATTTTAGGGTAAAAGCTTGTCAAGCACGGGGCGTCCGGCGGAGGTGTCCTGGTGGATCCAGCGCGCTCGCAAACCCAGCCCAACGATCGACGACCTGAGCCTTTTCAGACGCCAGTGGAACACGTGGTGGGTGTTTTTGAATCCAGCGTGGCGTGCGGCCGGGTCGAGCGGGGCCGCTCTGCGGAGAGAGGAGGGCCGGGATTGGGAATGCCTCAAGGAGCCGGGGTTGAATGGCTTGTACACCGTCTTGATATGCCTGAAGTGGTGGAAAGCAGCGCTCGACACCGGGAAGGAAGATGCTGAGTGGGATGAGGCGGTGTCCGACGTCACGTGGGCGATACAGCAAATAATGCCACACGACGCGCCGTGCACCGGACAGGGACAGGGAGGAGGGGCCTCCACGACGAGCACAAGCGCGACGGGTGCAGGCGGTGTGAGCGGGGAGCAGGAGGCGGCGGGCCTGCCCGCCCGGACCGGTGCGCCCAACGGGCCGACAGCGGGATCCGCGGGAACGGTGGCGACGCTTGCGGGGGACGTCGACGTCGAGATGGGATGATTGAGGTTGCAACAAACCCCCATTGGACGCGGGTACAACGGCGAGTGTCGCCGACTTTTGATTCCCAATTAAGAAATAGCCCCTATATTTTGTAACATGCCGAATTTGATGCGTTTTTCTTGATCTCCGTTTTCACCGGAGCACAGCCGCTGCGCCAAATATCCCCCAAGCCCAATCTGGCTCGCCCCTATTTTTGTTATTATTATATAGATTTTTATTTCAACTCCCAAAATGGAATTACCCCTATGTCAAGACATGCCGAGTTAACAATCTCGGCTTGCAGCAGGGCACAGCCACCAAACCCGTCAAAAAATAAAAACTCCGCTGATTTTGATGCCCGTGATGGCTCTGGAAGCCCTGAGGTGGCTGTGCGGAAATTGCCCCATCATAACGCATTCCGACCGTGGATGTTACCCCTGAAGATAACGTGTTATTCTAACTGCAGGGGCTGCCCACACACACACACATTTCAGCCTTCTCTTGGCACCCCACACACACACACACACACACACTTCACGAGGCATTAGTCTAAACCAGAATTCCCTACTATAATCACACTATATAAAATCCCCAGAGGCCGAGCACGTCGTTATTGAAGAGGAAAGTCGCACAACCCTCCAATAGCTACACCGCGGTCTGCATTACAGCGCGAAGTTGGAAGAGAAAAAGTGACCCCATCGTGAATCTCCAGTGTCAGACACAGCGACTGTACACTCGACGTGGTTCACCGATGGAGGGACATCAGCTCCTTGGAAAGGCATGCCTATGGCGGATTCGGAATGGGTCGGACTTTGGGAAGTTGCCAGATACATAACTCAGAGCCAAGACACATGGAGAGATTTATCGCATCCAAACGTATCCATATTATAGCAAGTCACCACGATATATACATATTAAAGAAAAGTATACGAACTGCCGGCTTTGCCTGGCCACCGGAAGAGTGGACACGCGCGACATAGTCAAGCACTAAGACATTCGAGTCGGTTTGCGCACTACTTTGGCACGACCCAGCCATAGGAGAAATGGTACTTACGGCGATGGCTTGCAATTTGACATGAGTGCGTGAAGAGAAAAAAAGCGGGCCTTGTTTCAATTTGACAATGTTTGGCTTTTATAGGCGGATGTCCACGTGATCGTCCGTTTTAGGATAGGGGTACAATTTTTATTTGCTCGAGAAGGTTATCTTTCTTTCGGGTTGCTTTCGGGAGTACGTTTGCATTATTGTGGTTCTCTATAGCCAGTATAAAGGTTGCGAAAGTACTTTTTTGTGCTCCATCGAGTCCGCTATGTGACTTCAAAGGCCTTCGCCTGAATCTCGTACATCTCGCGGTACTCTCGCGGTACTCTCCATCTTACGCCAGCAGCTCCTCGTGCGTGCCAGTCTCTACGATAGAGCCTTCCTTCATGCATCTGCGAGCTCGTCAGCACTGAGGTCCTTGACGAAAAAACTGAATTGTAGACCCACAGAATCACATCCGCGTGCTTGGTGAGATGCGCGAATCGGTGCGTGACGAAGATCATGGTCTTGCCCTCCCTTACATGCCGGAGGTTCTCAAACAGCTGCCGCTCGGCCTCTGGGTCAAGGCTGGAGCTTGGCTCGTCAACGCAAACGAGCTTGACGGCGCCAGAGGTGAAACGCATGAAGGTCCGAGAACTGTGTGTTCAGGTGAGCCATGGGCTCCAGCAACTCGACGAAGCAGATGCACGTACGCCACCAGTCGTTGCCGTTCTCCGCCTGCAATCCATCCGTTCATATCAGCAAAACAAAAACAAGATGGGGACCGCTGCACATACCCGACACATCCGCCTCTTTGTCCAGCTTCTCGAGCGCCTCCCCAAGGAGCGTACCGTCCCCTTTGTCGACGCCGCTGCCCCACTGCACTTCCGGCGGATGCTCCAGGACCGTTTCCAGACCATCAGGCATCCTCGCCAGCAGCGCCTCCGCGCCCCCCTGCTTGGCCGCCGCGCGAATCATTTCGACGTTGTCAACGTGCGCGGGGTACCCCAGCCCGATGTTCTCGCGCAGGGACAGCGGGTAGAGGTGGTGGTCCTGCGTCAGCGTCGCCGTCGCATGCCGCAGGTCCGGGAGCCTGTACACTTGGACGTCCGCGCCGTCGATCGCGATCGATCCCGCAGTCGCGTCGTAAAGCCGGGTGAGCAGCTTCACCAGGGTCGACTTGCCGCTTCCGTTCGCGCCAACGATGACGATGAGCTGCCCTGGCTTGATCGAGAGCGTGATATTATTCAGGGCGTTGGCGTCGGTGCCTGGGTACGAGAATGAGACGTTCCTGTCGAGAAGTATGTGAGTGGCCCGTCATTACCATACCGAGAGCACATACTTGAGCTCGAAGGGCATCCCACGCTCGTGTGGACGGCGAAGTGGCGGATATGGGAGGTCGCCGCTCTTCATCTGGTGCACAACGTGGTCCAAATCGTACATCGCTTTGACAGAACTGGCTAGACTTGCGACGGCTTTGAAGCGGTAGACGATTCCTACGTTTTCCAAAATGAGTGAGCAAATTACTACTTACTTCCACTGGTGAACCAAGGCTGTTGAAACCAAACACGATGTGCTGAACGCAACGGCTTGAAAGACAGCGACACGTCAGGACGTCCGTTTTTCAAGCCAGTTTCGATCTGAGAATGGCTGAGACAGAAAGAGGGAAAGATGAATCAGGCGAACGTACGACAGTTAGTACCCGACGCGTGAGATGCAAGTCCAAGGTGCCCGCGCCACATAAATACCAAATTTGAGCCAGCTGAAAAGGAAAAATAGCCTTGGGCTCGAAGCATACACGTCTTGGACGGGACGGGAGAGGGTAGGGCACGTCTTGTTGCCTTTTTCCGCTGTTCGCGAACGCTCATACGCGAAATTTCTTCTGTTACACTCCTAATTGCGTAGACGGGTGGTCCAGGGATATCCTCTTTCTGTGCACCGTCCGTTGTGCAATCCTTGTTCTCTGAGAACATTGCTGCGTGGGCACACGAGTGGCTTGGGGAGGCGCGCTAGGGTTCGTCTTTATAAACGTTCGGCGGTCCCGAAGGGAACCGAGTCATTCACTGTCAGAGTCATTGATGAGCGCTCGCGACTGCGAGCCTTGAGGTTTGTCCGACATTCTCCCTATCCATTATAGGCCAACCGGCTCATCTTCATGATCTGCGCGAAAGTGTTCAAGACGGTCCCTTGTTCGAATAAAAGTGGACAAATGGTCACAGTGCAAAAATAAAATTGAGGAGGCAGCCAGTGGTAATGTTCCCAAATATTAAATTGTCAGGACAAGGCATGAGCCATGAGAGTCGATTTATATGGTGCTCAGTCGCTGGTAAGCTCGGGCAAGTGGTAGAAGAAAGCAAGGACGGTGGACGGCTTGTTTGGCGCTGTATATTCGTCCTTCTCCTCCCCCCACATCTCAGAAAATTCGAGCTGGCTATGGCCGCCGTTCCCGGCCTCGGAATGCTTCCTACAAGTGCTGTTCCTGGTCTAGAAGAAATCTTGCAAATCAAGAAAGAATCCGAAATGCCGCCTCTGAAACTCTCGGTCAGTTTCGTAGAACGAGGATATATGCGCGACTTCCGTCGTCCGGGCGCGTTTACTCACTTGCCATGGTCTTCAGGATCCTCTGAGCGTCGTAGAAATGGCTCTGGAGGTCGAGGTTGAACGAGCTCGTGCAATGGAAGCCTTGTCTGCCCGCGACGCCGCCATCCAACGCCTATCCGAAGCCTATGTTTCTATCCGTCAAAAGATGACTGCCATCGACCGTCTCCAGCAACAGCAAACGTCTCAAGTGCAGGACTCCGCGAACGAGCAGGTCGTCGCGTTGGAAAAGATTATCAAGACTCTCCGCCAAGAACTCGCCGTCGTGTCTGCCCCTGCGAAAACTGCTGATCTGCCCCCGTCGTACGCCGAGGTATGCTTACTCTGCACGTCTCTATCAGCCGCCAGCTGCAGCTTCTTCAGAATGGCATCGACCATCCGAATCTTGGCCATAACGCTCAGCTTATCCGCCCGCCCTCACGTGTGCCGCTGCTAAGAACCCCCCGCGAAACGCATCCCCTTTCTCGCTCCTCCCCGCTTTCCGCTGGCCCTGAACCATCCGCCACGAGGATTGTACTGGACGACAACGATCTGGACTATCAAGTGCACAAGCCGGACCGATTGACTGGTACTACTCCCCCGGTTATCCCCAAGCCCGACTTCTCCACTCCCCCGGTCGTCCATACTGCTCCGAAATCGAGCGAGCCCGAAGATATCATCAAGGCTAGACACGCCCTGCTGGCCGCGATCCCCCTGCCTGCTGACCCTCCGGACGACACGCTGAAGCCCATCATCATCCCTGCACCATTCACCCTGCACGAATTTCTCGCCAATGCAACTGGGGTAACTCGCCGCCCTCTGCCCTTCTGATGTACTGACCGTTTCTCCCCTGCGCCAGTCTCTCCGGAACGCGTAAGCTCAAAGTGCAGACTGTGATGCTTCGCTCACTAATCCACGCAGGCTCTCGAACTACCGCGTGCTGCAAGAGCTGACGACGTCCTGGTGTCCCGAGCGCGAAGAGCACGGCTACCTGCTGACGCCCTTGTTCAAGTGCAGCACCAACCCCCGCGTCGCCACCGCCCACCGCTGGAACATGGTCGACGTCATGGCACGCATCAGCAAGCCTACAGGTGCGCGGTGCCTCTCCCTCATAGACACGCTCTGACCTCCGACGCAGAATGCTTCTACCACAAGGACGGCAACTGGTATGCGCGCGTTCTCCCCGCCGATCCATCTCATCGGCGCAGGTACTATGCGGGCGTGTACAAAGCCTTCCGGCTCGAAGACCTGACCACCAAGGAATGGGACGCGCTCTCCAACGAGGTGACTCCTTCCCTTTCTCCCTCTCCGACAACGCACTCACTCGCGCCACAGACCACGCAGGCAATCGTCAGAGACACCATCGCCGGGCGCAAGAACACGTCCCCGCAGAACGTGTACGAGACGTCGCAGCTGTACGCCGCCGGCGCGCTGCGCGTCGCGTGCCTCGGGCTGCAGTGCGTCGGGTTCAACAAGGCGGTGTACCGCGCGGTGCTCGAGCAGGCCGCCAAGTGCGCCGTGGCGGGCAAGTGGAAGGCGGGGACGCCGCCGAACGCGGGTGTGGGCGCGGGGCTGGGGCTGGGCGCGGTGGGCGGCGCGTGGAACGCCGCGGGGGACCTTGCGGATGGGGTAGCAGCGATGAGCGTCGGTGGGAGCGAGAATGTGCCGGCGGTGCAGGGTGGCAAGGGGAAGAAGTGAGAGGGCGCGCGCGCGCTGAGTTGGACTGGGTTTTTTGCATTTTTGGGACTTGACTAAATCGGAATTGGAATCGGAGCTCGGAGCATTTGTACTTTAGACACTGGCACTTTTCGCATTTCACGCATACGCATACCATCGCATTACACACCATTCTGTATCCTCCATCGGAGCTCGGAGCATTTGTACTTCAGACACTGGCACTTTTTCGCACTTCCCGGATCCGCATCTCCTGTATCCTCCTGCACTGAGGTAATAGGCCAATGACACAGTCACGCAGGTAGACGGACAAGGTCTTTAGACTAAAAATACAGACATTGGTTCCACAATCTGGATTCAGCAAGTAATCAATAGTGGTCAATGATACTCTCGTCGTCGTCATCGTCTTCGAACATCTCCTCCGCAGGGGGCGGCACGAATACCAGGCACCCCATCTTGCGCTCCCACGTTATGCGGTCGACCATCGCTGTGTGCATGAGCAGCGCCGGCGCCTTGGAGAAGCTCAGGGGGTCGACGGAGTAAGCTTGCACGAGCCCGCTGAGGTGCAGGATCACGCGGGAGACGCACATGGAGAGGAGGGCGAGCATGAAGCTGTTGGGATACGTTAGTGACGTGAATGAAGGGTGGTTGAGTAAGCGCACTTGGAGAACATGGCGACGATGCCGACCTGGGGATTATAATATAAAACAGAGCTGATACGGGCAAGGAGATCGACTCACGGAAGGAGAGACGCCGACGATGGCTGCTGATATTGAGAACGCGACCGAGACTGCGAGGGTGTCAGTCTTGCCCACACGGAACGTACATCATCGGACGCACAGAAGATGACCATGTACAGAAACCCGCCACTGGGGGATGATATCAGCCCAAGGTCGCTGGAAGCAAAAGACCGCAGACTCTCGAACACATCTCTTGAGCAACGGGACGTTCTTCGAGGTCCGCACGTTGTGGACCA
Source organism: Mycena vitilis (assembly GCA_029203975.1). Lineage (NCBI taxonomy): Eukaryota > Fungi > Basidiomycota > Agaricomycetes > Agaricales > Mycenaceae > Mycena > Mycena vitilis. Next base: position 23,746 of record JARGYF010000169.1, read on the forward strand.
CACGGAGGATCATAAACAGCGAGAGAATGCCGTGCAGCACAAACGAAGGGACGAAGACGAGCCAGAACTGCGACGGGGGAGGATCGGCGCAGAATGAGAGTCCTCGTTTCGGCATGTTGACGAGGTGCGAGTGCAGCTGAGGAAATTGCAGAATCAAAGTCGCCACAGATCCTGCGGTGCACCAGAAAAAGGCCACCACGAGGGTGTATCGGACCACCTTGCTCGTTTGGAAAAGGTACCACAAGCGCAGGATGAGGATTCCTGGATTTACCATCCGTCAGGAGGGACCGTAAGATAACGAGCAAGAAGACGCACCTTGGATGATTGCCAGTACACCCAAGTTGAGAGGGAAATTTATCCGCAAGGCAATATCGCAGCTATGACCTGGATTAAACTGATACAATGGCAGAATTAGGGGACTGCTTACAACTGGAGAAAACGGTAAGAGGCTGCAATGTAAAGAGAATTGAAGCGACGCACCTCAGACGGGAATAAGCCCGGGTAGAAATCGCACAATATGCGCCAGCTGCGCGACCCATTAGACCCAAAAAGAGCTGAAACACCCGTACGCACGTCAACAGCCCCAGCGTGAAATATCGATTCTAAGCCGCATCCAGGGTGAGCCGCCAATGAGAGGATAGACCACACGACTGACACATAAGAACAGGATCCGTGAAATAGACCAATGACCTGACCAGAAGTGCTTGACCTCGCCGTCGAAGGTGATTAGATAGTCCCAGAGAAACAGAACAAAAGACGCCAGCGCAAAAGATCTTCCTTCTACAACATGTGAGACAGTGAAGGCCAACTCAGTTGGCGTCATCTGCAGCGACATGGTAGTCCGACCAAAGAAAACGAAGCCTGAAGAACGGAGCAGAAGTGAGCGGAAACACTGCCCAAGGAATTTCCCAAGAATTTCCAGTCAAGCCCGAGTTACCATCACAAAGTGCCGTTTTCGTACATCACAGCAACTGAACATTCGGGTACCCTTCAAGTCGTCATTTCTCCATTGATCCATATGGACTTTTACACGCTTTTACAGGCTTGTGCAAGGCTTGTGAAAAGAAAGGGACATGATGCTTTACTCCAAGTTACTTGGGCATAATAAGATGTAAGTTGAATTTACTTTCAAGTACACCGCTAAAACCAGCATCAATTCTAGGGGCTTTCGCCATTCTAGACCAGCGTTGGGAAGACGACCTAATTGAATCGTTTGCTTGAGTAACTATCTTCGGGCCCCGCCAGTCTTGGCATCTCCCAGAGTTTGCATCCTTGGTGCAGACAAAAACCGGACAAGCAATGCGAAGCGTATTACTGCAGTTCCACTTCCTGAAGATAAGGGCAATACCAAGCCTAGAAAGCGGAGAGGAGAGGAGCAATTGAGGATTAGCATAGCTTACCAATGGACTAGAGAATGAGTGGGCAAACTGCGCCCGTAATTCCCTACCTATCCCATGGGTATGCGACCGAAGACCTTGACCAGCCCTATCAGAAAAATACTGCGATAGTCCGGTTCAGGAGAGTAAAAAAGATCGAGGCTGCTTGCAACAGGGACCCGCAGCATCATGCGTGGGCTGGCGACGCCAGCAGTCATTATACCCGAAGGCCAAAGTGGGGATCACGACAGCGTCCAGGATGGTCGGAACACAACACGTCCGCCGACCGCGGAGGGTACCCATCTGACAGGTAGCTAAGTTATAAAAGCCTGAGCACTCCAGATGTTGAAGAAGGTGACCAGGACCAGGGACCAAAGTTGGAACATCATGCTAACCACAGCCTGAGGACCATCGAGCCGTAGAAAACTCATGACACCCGACGGCGAAACCTTCCGAAAGGAAGTAGTAGGCACTCTTGAGGCGGAACAGGGACGAAGATCCTGATAGCAGTCCCAAGATGAAGACCCCGAAGATAAGCATCCTGCAGGTGCGGATAGTCTCGGGATCGTAGAACCAAGCCCGAAGAAACCGCAAAAAAAACGTGAAGCACGAGGTTTGAGTCCAAGTAAAACCGGCGAAAGAGAGCCAGACAGACTTAGGGCCATTGTCGGGGGGGAAAAGTAAGCCGGCATTGATTATCCCAGATGAGAAGTATTTTTGATTCAGACCGTCAGACGTCGAACGGCGCGCTCGGTCTGAAAAGTGAAGTGCGTGCATTGAAGGTAAGACCTCCAGGACCATTTCTACACCGCTCAGGGAGTCCCGGAGAGTATGTCAAGCGAATAAACGCTCCAGACGCGGATGTCGCGCATATACCCTTGTTCTACGAAAATGACCGCGAGTTTTATGGCTGGCATTGGGGATTCTTTCCTGGTTTGCAAGGACCTGGAATGGCACTCGTAGGAATCATTCTGAGACCGGGAACGGTGGCCATGGCCAGTTCCAATGTCTGTTGGCGAAATGGGAAATGGGAGGAGCAGCTGCAGAACTCAGAAGATCATTGGATTTCAAGACGACACTGTCGACTTGCTGTCGACAGTGGCAAACAAACCTTTACTCCCTGTTTTCTCTGCTTACCAACACTCTACATCGCTCTCTGCAGATCTGCAGTCATCGCCCGAAATCCCATGCTAACCCGTGTCTTTCCCCTCGCTACTTGGTGCCGATATGAGTCGTTTCATCTCGTTTCATACACTGGTTACAAGAACCAGTCATTGGCGATGACTCGCGCCACGCCGGCGGCCCTGGCTGGGGTCGCTTGCTCCTGATTTACACAACGAACCACCGCTCATGGGCTCAGAGAAGGATGCTGCTATGGACAAGACAATCACTGGCCCCCCCATCGAATCCGCGCAGTTGGGAGTGTACCGTGTTTTAACGGAGAAGCGTCCACGTCTGAGCGTTCGCGAACAGTGGGCAAAGGCGACAAGACTGTACCCTACCCTCTCCCGTCTCGTCCAAGACGTGTATGCTTCGAGTCCGTGGCTATTTTTCCTTTTTCAAGTTGCTCAAATCTGGTACCTGTGTGTCGCGGGCACCTTGGACTTGGATCTTACGCGTCGGGTACTGACTGGCGTACGTTCCCTTGATTTTGTTGCCCGCTTTTTGTCCCTCAGCTAGACTCAGATCGAAACTGGCTTGAAAAACGGTCGTCCTGATGGTGCCGCTATTCTTCACGCTGTAGCGTTCAGCACGGCATGCCTAGTTTTAACAGCCGTGGTTAACCAGTGGCAGTGAGTAGCAAACTGTCCAAGCAATGCTCATTGATTTTGGGAAACCTTAGGACCAGGCTTGATTACCGAATGACAGACAAATTAGACCTCAGGTTCCAAGCCCATAGCTTGCGATGTATGTTACGACCATTGACGCGAGGATAACAACTGTTCACACCCTCTCAGCCCAGCTGGCGACGGATCTTACTGGCGTTTCAGGTATTACAATTACAGAATAGAGTGTAACGTGCTGACCTTTCCATTGCAGCCAATCTGAGCACAGACCATCTTTCAGACAGCAGCAGAGCGTGGTATACTTTTAAAATTACATCCGAGGCGGTTTGGATTGTGGCCGGCACAGTGGGCCAGCTTGCATACATCACCCGGACGGTCCTGTCCACCGCACACGGGCCGGCGTTCGTTCTTCTTTGCCTCGTGAGGCCGGTCCTGGAGACCTCTTTTCGCCGAAGTCTGTGGTCGCGGCCGCACGTTGTCGAGGCAAACGACCCGCATTTCCTCCGCACGATGGCCCTGCGCGAGCTCAGTCAGCCTATGTACAGACAGGATCTTATCACCGGCGATCTCATTCAGCACATACTGCATGGTGTGTTTCTTCACACTTCTGAGTGACGCCAATCTGAAATCATGCAGAGTTTCGAAAGACCGTCAGATTGCTCGGGGATACCGACATCACTGAGCCTGATGTGCAATATTCGCGTAGGCCCGGTGCTACTTCACACATCGGTCTTAGGCTAACGAAAGACTTGCCTCTGGTGCGTTAGCTTCCTTCCGCAGCTTCGTCTGACGCATCAGCGTATCGTAGCTATACTACGCACTGAATGCGATAATGAACCCCTCCCGCTTCAGCCTTGCCACAATCGCCACCCTCACCCAGAGCCAGAGTCTGCTGTGCTGGTCATTTGACGAGATTATGTATCGCGTCAGCACCGTCGCAAGTCTGGCCAGTTCTGTCAAAGCGATGTACGATTTGGACCACGTTGTGCACCAGATGAAGAGCGGCGACCTCCCATATCCGCCACTTCGCCGTCCACACGAGCGTGGGATGCCCTTCGAGCTCAAGTATGTGCTCTCGGTATGGTAATGACGGGCCACTCACATACTTCTCGACAGGAACGTCTCATTCTCGTACCCAGGCACCGACGCCAACGCCCTGAATAACATCACGCTCTCGATCAAGCCAGGGCAGCTCATCGTCATCGTTGGCGCGAACGGAAGCGGCAAGTCGACCCTGGTGAAGCTGCTCACCCGGCTTTACGACGCGACTGCGGGATCGATCGCGATCGACGGCGCGGACGTCCAAGTGTACAGGCTCCCGGACCTGCGGCATGCGACGGCGACGCTGACGCAGGACCACCACCTCTACCCGCTGTCCCTGCGCGAGAACATCGGGCTGGGGAACCCCGCGCACGTTGACAACGTCGAAATGATTCGCGCGGCGGCCAAGCAGGGGGGCGCGGAGGCGCTGCTGGCGAAGATGCCTGATGGTCTGGAAACGGTCCTGGAGCATCCGCCGGAAGTGCAGTGGGGCAGCGGCGTCGACAAAGGGGACGGTACGCTCCTTGGGGAGGCGCTCGAGAAGCTGGACAAAGAGGCGGATGTGTCGGGTATGTGCAGCGGTCCCCATCTTGTTTTTGTTTTGCTGATATGAACGGATGGATTGCAGGCGGAGAACGGCAACGACTGGTGGCGTACGTGCATCTGCTTCGTCGAGTTGCTGGAGCCCATGGCTCACCTGAACACACAGTTCTCGGACCTTCATGCGTTTCACCTCTGGCGCCGTCAAGCTCGTTTGCGTTGACGAGCCAAGCTCCAGCCTTGACCCAGAGGCCGAGCGGCAGCTGTTTGAGAACCTCCGGCATGTAAGGGAGGGCAAGACCATGATCTTCGTCACGCACCGATTCGCGCATCTCACCAAGCACGCGGATGTGATTCTGTGGGTCTACAATTCAGTTTTTTCGTCAAGGACCTCAGTACTGACGAGCTCGCAGATGCATGAAGGAAGGCTCTATCGTAGAGACTGGCACGCACGAGGAGCTGCTGGCGAAAGATGGAGAGTACCGCGAGATGTACGAGATTCAGGCGAAGGCCTTTGAAGTCGCTTAGCATGGAGCACAAAAAAATCGCAACACTTATACTACCGCAGCGATGGAAACCTACATTAATGTAACGAGCTCCCAATCTCGATTGATAGTAATTTGATAAGCTAGCAATGGACCCAGCAAAGTTTGGCAAAAAAGCCCCTGTCCGAAAAGGGACGGTCACGTGGACCACCGCATAAAAACCAAACAACTCCCGTTTTTTTTCCCTTCACGCACTCATGTCAAATTGCAAGCCATCGCCGTACCATTTCTCCTACGGCTGGGTTGTGCCAAAGTAGTGCGCAAATCGACTTGGATGTCTTAGTGCTTGACTATGTCGCGCGTGCCCTCTCCTCCCGTGGGCAGGCAAAGCCGGAAGTTCGTACACTCTATTTCGATCATGTGTATGTATTTTAGTGACTTGCTATGATATGAATGCGATACGAATGCGATAAACCTCTCGATGTGTCTTTGCTCTGGCTTGCCAGAGAGGCCTCGACAATTTTGATCCATTCCGATATGCCCTTCGAGGAGCAGATGCCCTCAGTGTACCACGTCGAGTGTCTAATAGCTGTGGACATAAGTTACGTCGTATCTGAAGACTGAAACTGGAGAGTTACCCACCATTTCAGAAGGCCAGAAAGACTGTCGGACGCTGGAGTTCAAGAGTAGGGCAAAAGATTTGGCCAAGTACCATGGCTTCAGTGCGCACGCCACTTTTTAATGGACAGCTTGGGTCGCTGGCGTTTTTGCAAGCGCGGTGGTCAATCAGTTGGGCTGCCAGTGTACATGGTAAACCCTTGCCGTTTGCCACCATGTCCGCCGCTGACTGCTTCTTTAGGTCGGATAGAGAATAGCCCACGGAGGCTATATTCGGTCATACGACGCCTGGTCTCTTCAACACCACGTTGATAATAAATTGCCCCTCTCCGCATGCCTGCTCTCCTTCAGATCTTGGGAAGCTGTTCAGCATTTCATCCTCTCGGTTTCCTTGCGCTGCCGCTTTTCGGATTCGGGTGTATATGGCATTGTGTGCACCATCGAAGAGGAGCGTTGTCTATGTACGTCTCCCTTCAGCGCCTTTTAGGTCTCTAAATTGACGTGTCTTAGATGTACCGCCTGTAGGTACCTACGGACACACCATTCCTGGTGGGCCGATATATTCACGGAGGGGCTGATGCTTCTCGCCCGTTCGATAAACCCCTCTGCGCCGACGCTCTTCCACGCCTCGCTATCGCCGTATGCGCGTGCGTACAAGGTGCGCGGGAGTAAGAATGGCAAGGGGTCGCCGCCGCTCGGCGTGCACCCGATCGACACGGCGCCGAAGAAGCTGGAGTGGACGCTCTCGCCGGAGCTGCGCGTGGGCATTCGGTTCGCGGAGACGCGCCTCAGCGACCTGATCTGCCAGAACGACTGTCAGGCGCTGGAATTCAAGGGGTATGGCAAGAACTTCATCACCAGCCATGGGTTCAGTCCGGACGCGTTTGTGCAGATGGCGTTCCAGGCTGCGTATTTTGGGCTGTATGGTAAGCTTTCCCAGTTCTCGATTGTCACTAGGCAGTTAGCTGAATGATTTAACAGGGCGGATAGAGTGTGTGTATGAGCCTGCGATGACCAAGTCGTTTTTGCATGGCCGTACAGAGGCTATACGGTCAATTCAACCACAGAGTGTTGACTTCACCAAGGTACGTGGTTCTTGTCATCAATAAATATGGCGCTAATTGTCTGTAGACATTTTACTCGGATGCTTCCCCGAACGACAAGATCGCAGCGCTTCGCAAGGCTTGCGAACGCCATGTTGCTCTGACGAGGGAGTGCAGCAAGGGGCTAGGACAGGACAGGTTTGGCACTTCTCTTCGACCTGCAAACAATCAATTTACTCATCGTCACAGACATCTGTACGCCCTTTACTGTCTCCTCCAGCGCCAGCTGGGCGGGAACCTCAACCCATCGCCCGACGACCCGGCGCCGTGGCCGGAAAGCCCGAACAAGATGCCCGCAATCTTCACGGACCCGGGGTGGGAGCTCATCAGCACGTCCATCCTCTCGACGTCAAACTGCGGGAACCCGGCGCTGCGTCTGTTCGGGTTCGGGCCCGTCGCGGCGGACGGCTACGGCATTGGGTATATCATCAAGGAGGATGGGTTGTCTGTGTATGTATCCATCCCTTCATCTCCGTGAAGGTTTCGAATTGATGTATGTCAGATGCGCGTCCTCGAAGCACAAGCAGACGCGCCGATTCCTCGACACGCTGAAGGGCTACCTCCTTGATGTCCAGCGGATTCTGGTTCAGCTGCATAGAGACGCCAACGAGCGCCCTGCGCCGTTCGTCGACCACAGTGGAATCCTGCGAGACTCAAAGACAGGTCGCGCGATCAACGGATCCGCCGAGGCGCAAGAGGAAGAGATTGAATTTCGTGAGCGTTCACGACCTTCATTTGCTCTGCGTGGATACTGAACAGCGCACAGCAGGCTACTCGTTCTTCGATACCGGGGACGTGATGCTTCTTGGGCAGCGCAAGCCCACGCCGTATTCGAACGTCGGTGAGTTGGATTCGAGTTGATCTTTGTCGTTGGGACTGAACTTCGTTTTAGGGAAGGTGTTGCAGATTGCGGAGTATTGATCGTGCAGCGGTTCCATCGATACCATGTATATTCAATGTCATCCTTCTCTGTTGTACAAATATAACACTGGCAAGATCGCTGCTCCTTTTCTGGAAATCTTGTAAGTAGGTCTGTTTGATGCTGTTCTACGCGCCGCGTGACAGTTGAACTGTTACGGTTGAATTGTGACGTGACGTGACGGTTCAACCTGTGTCAGTGGCAACCCACCACCATGCCACAGTCCGGATGGCCGCTACGCGACGTGGCTTCGGTACGTGTGGAGCCGGAGCACTTCGCCAAGATCATGGCCGTCCTACCCCAGGCGGTGGCACTCCAAGCGCAACGCGCCGTCGCACCCCACGCGTCATCGATGTTGCCCACAGAGTTCTTCGCCAAACTATTTCGCGACCCTTCCTTTCCAAACGGCTCGTCAATGCCAGGAGCGGAAAGCCAGTCAACGGCAGCCGATTCTGTTCCGATTGGGTCTAAGCGCCGCTTTTCATCTCTTGATACGGCGTCTCCTTCGATGCCACCCGCGAAGCGTTTCAGAAATATAAAGGGAGCAGCGTCCGTCCCCCATGTTGTAGTGGAGGACGAGATGGAGACACACGCAGACCTCGATTCAGTACGTCAAGGTCATCCATCAATTTTATCTACCAGCGGCCTGATCTGTCCAGACAACTCTTCCACAACTGCAAAAATTCTTAGCGTTCAACATTGATAACCGTCGCCAAAGCGCCGCATCCATCGAAACCTGGAACAGAAAACACGATGATGGGGTGGACTCGAAGATCCTCACTAAGCAACAGTACGTGCATACTTTACCCTCTTTTCTAACTAACGAGCTATAGCAACCTTTTTGAACGCCGTATCCGAGCCATAAAGAAGGCGATTGCCTCAGCCACGGCCGCAGCCGCCCATTCTCCCTATGCAAATGATACATTGTGGACCCCTCCGTCGGACAATGTTGAATATCTGGCAAACGCTGTTTCCTTGGCGAAGTATGGCCGAGTACTCAAAAAAGTGTTCAAAATCCCCCAGTTTCGAAAAAACCAGCTGGAGGCCATTGAAGAAACGATGCAAGGCCACGACATCTTTGTGCTCATGCCGACTGGGTCCGGGAAGAGCTTGTGCTTCCAGCTCCCCGCCGTCTTTCAAAACCAAGCTGACGATAGCCTTACCGTCGTGGTATCCCCGCTCAGGTCTCTCATCGAGGATCAAGTTCAGGGATTGACGGCAAAGGGAATCAAGGCTGTCGGGTTGAGCTCGGAGTCGGACATGAGAGCCGTCAAGAAAGATCTGACCAGTCGGCAGGCAAACCCTGCATTGCTATACTGCACGCCAGAAAAGATCCAAAAGAGTACTCCTGTGCACGATGCACTTGTGCATCTACACCGACAGGGCAAATTAGCGCGATTCGCAATCGACGAAGCTCACTGTGTTGCAATCTGGGGAGAAGAATTCCGTGAAGCGGTGACTACTTTACTCTTTAGATATACTGCTGCCTGGACTCATCCTGATACAGTACCATACACTACATACTCTTCGGGACAACTTCCCGGGGGTTCCCATCATGGCGCTTACCTCGTCGGCAACTCAAAAGGATGTCTCCCAAATCATTTTTCGTCTAAAGTTGAAGACCCCTAAAACCATCAGAGAGTCTCTAAACCGTCCAAATCTCAACTACACTGTCATTCCGAAGCGACATCAGTTGAACGATCTGATACGCTTTATCAACTCGGAGGGTCGCCACAACAAAAGCGGCATCATATATCGCACGGGACCACGGGCATGCCAAAGTTTGACTCGCCTGTTGAAAAAACGGGGCATCAAGGCAAAGGCATATCATGCCGGGTTAACCTCTGCAGAAAGAACCTCCGTTCAGGCGGAGTGGAAAAACGGTAAATGCTGCATAATAGTTGCCACGGTAAGCGTCGACGTAGTTCAAGGAGGTGGTATTGCTCATATCATCGTAGCTGGCTTTCGGCATGGGTATCGACAAGAACAATGGTACGCTCTTGATACCAGAGCTTATGTTCATTTATTATGACAAACTTTCGTCTAGTCCGGTTCATAGTCCACTATGACCTCCCCAAAAGTCTCGAAAAGTAAGCCTTTGCATCCTCCGCCGTTATCATGATGCCATGATGTCCCTCTCAGCTACTATCAAGAGACCGGGAGAGCGGGCCGGGATGGTCAATCTGCCGACTGCGTTTTATGTATGTTCAACTGTGGTTGGAGTATCTGGTTTATGTAATACCTTTTCAGTCTACTCCTTTCGAGATAAAAAAGCAATCCTCGACTTGAAGGGCAATCAATCTCTGGAGAGCCAAGCGAGAGCGTCAGGGATGGTTCAGTATTGTGAGGAGAAGTTCGTTTGTAGACGTGTTCTTCTCCTTCGCCATTTTGGGGAGTTTTTCGACCAGCACAATTGCGGAGGGTATTGTGACAATTGCAGGAATGCGGACCGGCTCGTCTCTCGAGATCTTTCGACGGAGGCCAGAATCATCGTGACACTCGTCCAAACCCTCCAGGATCGACGCGAGAATGTTTCCGTTCCGCAGTGTATCCAGCTGGTTCGAGGTTGCAACTTAGCGGCGGCACGCAAAAACGATAGAGACTCCATCCTCCAATATGGTGCATGTCGAGATCTGACCAACGATCTCGCTACCCTCCTTTTCGAACACCTGTTTTACCTCGGAGTTCTGGCGGAGTACAAGGTTGATTTTGCGGCAAATTACCATTGGTACTTAAAGGTATACTTCGTTGTGTCATATAGTCTTCTTTCATTGATAAGCTGGTTTAGCTGGGAGCGGAAGGGAACAATTTTCTCGAGTCCAAGCAACGAATCACCTTGAATTTCCACACCACCAGGACCCTCAAGTGCGAAGAGGGCCCACGATGCAACCTTAACGATCTGATGCCATTGGAAGCGTCCGATATCCGTGACCCCGAGTGTTTGCTCGTGCGGCCGAAGGGGAGCTTTCTATACAAAAGCACTGAACCGAACCTTGAATACGATGATGAGGACTATGAAGACGATAGCGAGGACTATACGGATGGCGAGGGTGAGATGAATTAGCTTCGTTATTGCTCCCATGACGTTGTAACGAAATCTCGGACCAAAAAACGGCGGGCAGCTCGAGTCATTACGTCCTGCACCATGGGAGTCAACGCAGTCGAGTATTCTGTATCTAACCTAGGGACCGAATGGGATTCGAAACCTATTCTGAACGCCGAGAATTGAACCACACTGTTTGTCTCTGTTTTTCATGGTTGAACATTCAGACTCTCAACGCCCAAACAACGAGTGCTGTTTCTCTTTAAAGCGTTATGACGGCAGGGTAGGTATAGTTCTATACGTTCAGCTGTGACTGGCTCCCAGCCTCTGTGTGGAGCTTGAAGATGACCGTCGTAATAATCCGATCGTAGCGCAACTGGATGGGCGACCATGTGGTGGCCCTTTCTTCCCGGTCCTGACTCCTGTCCGTCAAGATGGCGTGAAAATTACAGATAAGCACACGAAATTCGAATGTTCACGAAGTACGATTGAAGTACGACGCTCCTCGACCCCTCGCAGCGGTTCAATGATTGTCCCCATGCAACGTCTTCTTGTCGACTGTAACCAAACTGTAACTGTACATCCTCGACTGTTTCCTAACAAGACCGCGCCGCCATAGGGCCTTGGCGCGATTGCATCAAAGTTGCGTGATGGTCAGGCAGTATAGTGCAGTGCTGAAAGCTAACGTTCACCACTCGTAAAAAATATCAGTGTTCCTCACCTGTGAGTTCCCGGTTTTCGTCCTTGAAATCCGTTCATGCCCGTGCCGCTAGTGTGATGGCTCTGGCAAGGTCTGCGATCGCAGCTATTGGCGTCGTTGGGGAGATAGCACTGACGATCCTCTGCCTTCCCTGCATCTGTGGCCTAATGTACTTTGGCGGGAGACGAGGATGCGTGCGACATTCCTCCCCCCGATGTCCCAAGCGTCATTCATCCTCGCCACGCAAGCCCAGGATCGACATCAGCCGGCGTCCTCCAGCCGAACAGCCACAAAAATGTCGGCTGCTCAATCTGCCTCTTGAGGTACGGCAGTGCATCTACGAGCAAGCGCTCGGGGGACGCGTCGTCTGCTTCCGCTTTGTTTCACTTTACAAGATCCGGTCAGCATGTTACGAGCCTGTCGATTATCCGAGCGTCAACCTACAGAAACTGGATATGCCTGCAGACAGCCTTGACACCGCGTTGTTGCGATCCTGCCGACAGGTTTATCTTGAAGCCCGGCCCATAGTGTATCAGCGAAACACCTTTTACTTCACGGCCCACGACCTGGAGGCAACTGTGCTCATAGCACTAGGGACGCACTGTCTCCCAGACATCCGCAGCGTCCACTTGTATCACACCTACCCCCAAAGCCAGCTCGTCCCGCCGTGGGCCGCGATATTCCCACTGCTCCATCAGATGCGCCTCACGCATCTCGTGTTCGAATTTGAACTCGACAACCGGTTGCTCCACGGCCACGTCCCATGGTTCAACTCCCATGTCGACATTCTTGAAGGCAATTGGGCACGAAGTGTGCTCGGGATCAGAAATCTGTACCAGTTTGGCCTTTTTTTTGGAGGCGAAGAGGGACCAGAGGATATGGGCAACAGGGCAGAGGTCGCGAAAGGATTGCGGGAGTTGATGATCGGAACGAGGGCAGACGAGCGATATGAGAAATTCCTTGAGGCACGGGGCCAAAGGAGGGCCGACTAGAGTAATTGTGGGTGCAATCCAGGGAGAAAAGATCGACTACTTCTTGACCTGCAACCTCGGCCGCCACTTCTTCCCAGTCTTGTCAGCCAGATTGATGTTATGTTCCAGCAGAATCTCGGCCCACTGCACCCAGCAGCTCTTCGCTATCTCCCGTCTAGAAAACAACATAAGCACGAAAGGTTTTGATCTGCCAGGGAAGTATGAACTCGGTCTTCGGCCACTCGCACTGGCTGGCTTCGATTTCCCGCAGGTTAGGAAAACATCCGGGATCGAAATCGTCGAAGAATTGACCCCATTCAGCGAGTTCACGTTTACTGCTGTGACATGACTTTTAGGCTTCTGCGGACTAGATGAAAGAGATCTCGACATACTTGGTCCAATGTGCCATATTGAAGACTATCTTCTCCAACGAAGGAACTGCCTGAGCCGAATAGAAATCATTGGCCTGGGGGAAGCAAGCGTCCACGAAACCTGGATAGTCGTCCTAGTGCAATCAACAGTTGAAACGGAGGTTTCACTCGTTGGCTGAGACGTACGAATATCAGTGTCATGCAACTTAGATTCGGACAAACTTCAAATATTTTGATCTTCGAACGTTGGAGCGTTCTATGCGGAAGGCGGAGCTCGGTCAATTTGGGGCCATGTGCATCCATGAAAGCCTCAGTTCCTGTCGGTTTGTAGGAGAGCACAACATGTCGGAGGGCCGGTAACCTGATGATGATTATTTAGCACAGAAGCCGGACATACACTCTCGCTCACTCCATCATCGACAGTGCGGTCAAAAAGGATTGGCTTGTCAACGAGAGTCGTAACACCTCCAAGCTCGGAAACCCGTCGGCAGGCGCATTCTCCAAGTCGACGAAGTCAGATTCACATTTCAAATCCAACCTGCGCAACGCAACGAAGTCCTTGAATATGGCCGTCGACGCCTGGGTGTTTGTGCCAATCCGAACAAAGAGTTCGCGCAAAGTAGAGGCAGAATACTCGCCCATCGCCTCGAAGCTAGCCCAGGAAATCCCGATCTCCCCCGTCGGGTCGTCGCGGAAGTGCCGCGAAGTCGAACCGTTGGGGAAGTCCTTGCGACGACCCATTCGGACGAGGCCAGTTGTTTTCGAAAGGACTGTGAGCATCGCGGTGTCCGCAGCCGTCCTCTCGTCGTCGTTTTCGAATTCCATGAAGCCGGGAAATTCCCACCCAACGTACGGACATGAGCGCCGATCGATGGGTTTGCCGAAATGGCCGAAGCAAGATTCAGAATCGACGAGAGACGCCTCGGCGAGATGTGCGTGTAATAGGAGGGCAGCCCGACTCTCTGCGAAAATTGTATCAATATGGTTCGTACATGTTCTTTCCAATGAGCATACGTAGAATGTTTTTGATACCAATAAGAGCGGGAGTCTCGGAGGAATGCTCGACGGGTCTTCTGCCAGCTCCGAAACGGACATAGCGAAATATAGGATGTGGCTCAGGATAGTGTCATATACCTCCTTCGGGGCCCCAGCCAAAGGGGTGAAGGATGGATCGAGGGATGGCGGAAGCTCTAAAGGCTCTTGTACCTTCGTTTGGAAAGTGCTATATAGAATCAAGAGTTAGATTAGAGGACAACACCGAGATACTTGAAGCCTACGGAGCGTCGCGAAACTTCAAAAGAGCTTCAAGAGATGGATCCGTCAAGTTCTCCACATAACGACGTTCGAACGACATGATCGGTCGTTGAATGTAGATAGCTTTCAAAGGGCATTTTTTCAAAGCCGAATAAGCCCAAGATACACCGTCAGCGCGGGGGATCACAAGCGTGTGCAACCGCTTGGTTTTTTCTAAAGGCTTGAGAACTTTGCGGGCTGTGTCTGATCTGCGTATGTATGGGCAATGTAAAATGACCTTGCAAGTCAGCGCGTCAGCCGTCCGACTACGACTAATGACTGAAACATACCAAGTGGTCCCAATCATACATAGCGTTCGCTAAACCGTCAACCAGCTGCGAAAGGACTTTGTTTCCCGGCCGCTTGCGACTGGGACCGGAGTCACGCAGTACGAGGCGAGTGGGGTTGATCAAAGGAAGTCCTTTGCACAGCCCACCGGTACTGTCCGAGGAGAAAATTTCCAGTGAGAGGAAGAGGTCGGAGATGTGGGGCGAGGACTCGAGAATGATGCCCATGGGTGCCCCATATCCGCCTTCGACCCTGAGCTTCTTGATAAACTGTCCCAGCTGTTTGTTTTTAGCAAGCACGAGACTGAGAGCCTTCGCTTGGGCTTTCGAGCGGAGGATGACAACGTTGTAAAGAAGCGGGGTGGCGACGCGAAGCCATGATTTGCAAACGAGGAGATAGGCGGAGGTAGATTCTGAGTAGTTAGCGAAAGGGGAGACGTTGCTGGTGTCACAGAAGACATCGTCTGCGACCTTCAATGCCGGGGAAAGGATTTCTAAATTCTGAGATAATTTCGTCGGGGAGCGAATGGTCGGACATTAGGAAATCTGGGGTGATTGGTTCCAATGCATAAAGAGAGAGCAATGCAGTACTAACCGTTTCGCACGCTTGTTCTGCGAGGTGATGGAAGAGCTTGGGAAGAGCGTATGAGGAAGTTTCAAGAAGCAAACGCGTGACGTCACATCCGCGTGCTGCGTGGAGCCGATCACGTGATTAGATCACGCACCGGAATTTGCCGCTGCCAGTACTTTGCTCTTCCATTGCCGCCCGCGCCTTCTCAAGAATGTGTTGATCTGTGCCAAAACTTTTCCGCTGTATCAATCGCAACAGAACTCACCCCGGCCTTTCCCCCAGCGATACAGGCCATGACAGGTCACAGCGTCCAACTGTGCGCGGGGATAGATTCCACACTCAGGCAAGTTGAACACTGGCCTCAGGAGCCAGTCTCTTGTTTGTTCCCTTCTGGATCTTGGGAGCACGACAGTACAGGCTCCGCTGTCCAAGTTCTCGCTCACGAGCCCCTCTGACTATTGCTTTTGCTGCACAGACTTACCGGGTTCGTTCCGACTCGATTATTTCAACATGTTTTGGGAGTTGCATCGCCACGGAGTCCGGATCACCGTGCGCGCGATGAGTTGTCTCTCGCTTCAAAGGCTGGCAAACTTGCATTCCAGTATATAAATCACTCATGCTTGGGGCACGCATTAAATTCGGAACCCCGAGGAAACATGAAGCCCAGCTGGATGTACGTTTGCATTTCTTTTCGCTCTCTGTTGAACTTATACCTGCTTGCAAGTCTACCCAACTTGAAGACTGGGGATCGGTCGGCAGCTGCTTGCGGATCATCTAGATCAAACTGACCAGCACAGCTTTTTTGGTCTCCTTTTGTTCTCCCGCACAATCGGGCATGTTTCAGACTGTCGACGCTTCGCAAAAAGTTTTCGCGTTTTCCAGAATCCTCTGCCCTTTCATGTGTCCGCAAGCAACCGGTCCTTCACCATCAAATTCTCTGATTTTTGCCAAATTGACTGCGAGGTTCTCTGAAGTTTAGAACACAAGGGCACCGGTTCCGATCTGCACTGCGTCACCGCGTCCCTGATCTCTCAATTGCCGCAAGCGACGTTGTCAGGGGGCGTGCCAACATATATAAGCAAGGCTGATGAATTTGAAGGGCCCATTCACTTCTCGGTTCGCCATGCTGCGGTTTCCTGCTCCCCTTCTCTCTCTTCTTTTCCTTCACCTTCAACTATGGCCTGTTTCTGCCAAACCGGGTCGCCGGCCACAATACACGATGGACGAGGATAACAATATCGTGAACAACTATAATGACCGCGTGAGTGGCGTCCTTCCTCCTCGTCGCGTTTCCTGACATATTCGCCAGTATACTGTGAACCTCACCGTTGCGGGAACGTGTAAGTCTGGACCATCACCTCGTGGGATCCCACCTAAATGGCGTCGTCGTTTCAGCCGTTAATGTGATGCTTGACACGGGGAGTACGGACATGTGGTGCGTAGTGCTGTTTTTTCCTCCTTGTGCTGGTGATAACGAATTCGGTTTTTCTTTGCTCGCTTCAGGGTGGCGCCGATTGGGGGAATTTCCGGCTCGTTCAAAAACACTGGTGCCTCGGCTGAGATTGCTTACGGCGACGGAAGCAACTTCGTGAACGGCACAGTGGGCCTTGGGCTAGTCGAAATTGCTGGTTTTTCCATCCCCAAACAAGGTTAGTCCATCTTCCTGTTTGCGGCGCATCAAAACTGAGCGAAATTCACAGCGTTCATCAACGTCACGAATGTAATTGCGACTCCGATCTTTTCTCCATTCTATTTGCTAATTGTCGCCATAGAGTGTTGGCGAGGAGAGTGACGTTGCCTCTGGGATTTTTGGTCTTGTTGGTCTCGGCTTTGACGGTCCCGATGGCTCCATTCCCTCTTCATTGACGGCTGCGGGCCTCAACGGTACCGATGTCGGCAAGGCGGTCCTGTCTAGCATCTACGCCCAAAACCCAACCAAAGGCCAATTTTTCTCGTTCTCCTTGTCGCGCGTTGGGGACGTCGCCGACACCGCCGACGCGTCGTTGGTCATCAGCGGTTTCGACGACAAGTATACCGCGGTTCAATCTGCCCCGATATTGCCCCAGTTCCCTGCCGACAGCGGGCGGTGGAGCGTCCTGACAGAAGGAATCTCCGTCGGCGGCTTAAACATCCCGTGGACTCCGTACAGCAGCAAAGGTCAGCCTAAAAGCCAGACTGCAGTCCTCTTTGATACGGGAACCACCAACTTCCTTCTTCCTGCCAAGGTTCGTATCTGCGCCAATCGTCTAACAGCGGTCTGATCTGTGCCATAAGGTTCGGGACGCCATCTACTCTGCGGTTCCTGGCGCGGTCCTTGCAAAGAACTCGTCCATCCGTGAGTATCGCGCCTTTGAAAGGTGTGTATCAACTGAACTGTTCCTCAGCGAACATGAAGTTCAGCGAAGACGAGGATGTCTGGGTTGTTCCTTGCAACACGGCCGTTAACATGACCACAAAATTCGCGTAAGATTTTTGTTTGCGTTCAAATTAGTGGCCTGACACGTTTCTAGGGGCCAAGATTTCCCCATTCACCCCCTGGATCTTACTGATATGAGCTTCATCGTTGGTCCGGATGGCAAAAACTATACAGTTTGCGTCGGTTCCATCACCAACGGCGGAAGCATTCTGGGTCCTGGGTTGGACGGTCTCTACGGCGATTCTTTCCTCCGCAACGTGTATTCTGTGTACGTCAATCTGCAGAGGTACCGGTTTGTTCTTGCCGCTCATCTCTCTTTTACGACAGCTTCTCTTTCGGCAATGCTACCACACCCCCGAATGTTCAACTTCTGGCAGATACTGTGACTGAGGAAGCCGCAAGCGACTTCGCCACCGTTCGGGCAGAGCTCTTGGAGAACAGTCCAACTGAGCTCGCCCCTCAGGACATCATCAACCTCTTTGACGGCTCGTCGTCCAGCGCTTCCGCCTCGGCCTCGGCATCCACCCCGACAGCGTCCCGCTCGTCGAGCCCTACCTCTCGCGCCGCGTCCAGTTCGACTAGCTCCGCCGACCTGCCCGCGTGTACCGTCCCCGCTGGCTCCGATGCCCTCTCCGGCAAGGCCTCGGTGAACCTCGCTGACACCGACAGCTCGAGCACCGACTCCACCGTTGCCAAATACGGACCCATCATCGTCGGGCTCTTGGCCGCGAACCTAGTCATTATGCTCCTCGTCGCGTTCCTGGGCGTTATGAACTTTGTGCGGGGCGGCCGCTCGACGGGCTCGACGCGCGCGGTGAACCCTGCGTACCAGCCTGTCAAGCTCAAGGAAGATGCGGCGCGGTCGTCATTCTCGACGATGGACCACAGGGGGTATTCTGATTAGTGTTTCGGTTCAGTGCATACACGAGCATTCATTTATTTAGGACTATCCATTATCTTAGGCATGCTTTTTATACACACAGTTTTGACTTGCCAGTGAGAATCTGAGCTCGCCTGCAACAGCATAGAGGCGTAAACGGGAGAGCTGTAGAGAGTTGTCCGCTGTGAACTTGTCCGGACGACACTTGAACTCCAAACGACTCCGCTCGGAGGGTTGAACTTTTGCACGGGCTGTTCAACATGGCGCAAATCAAGGCCAAATCGGAACGGATATAAGCCTATCAACACCTTTCTCACTCGAACTTTCATTCGCCGAAACTTGCAACACCGTCCGTCACTCGACCTTTGACTTGAAGATCCGTCGGCAGAGTCCGAAGTTTGAGCTCGAGTCTCCCGACCAGTTGAACCAATCGAGCAGCATAACATTACGATAGTAGACAGCAGCAGCAACGCCGTTTCGTTCGGACGCCGCTTTCCTTATACCTCCAGCAAACCTCCCGAAGCCCGCCGCCTCCCGCGTCAGCCGTTCTTCAATTGGCGAGCTCAACGGATGGCAGCCGATGGCTTGGGGCTGCGAAAAACAATGATGGATGGGCACACCGCAAGTGCTTTCGAATTCCCAGTCGCCCCTCACCAAAGTCTGCAACGGAATCCGGATGGCTGACATTCCTTATCTTTGGGCACTTGCCTAAAATCCGGTGTTTGAATCCCCTTTGATCACCGTTCGTTCAACGATCCGGTTACTGCTTTCTGGCAATAAAAGCTGTATCCGGAGAGCTGCATCGTTGCCCTCGCCCCATTATCTTGCAGTGTGCTGGCCACAGTTCCGAGCTGGTCTCTTATACATCTCGTCCTCGATCAAACTTTCCACTTTTCGATTACACATGCTCCGTTTCTCTTACGCGGCTCTCGCCTTGATATCCATACCCATATTCTCAGAAGCTAGTGGAGCGAGGCCACAGGCACGATGCTGGAGCTCGCGCAGTTCGAATTCCAGTTCGATCTCGACGAAAAATTCAAGTTCGACTTCGGCGAAGAATCCAAGTTCGGCTTCGACGAAGACAACTTGGACCTTGACGGATAATTACCAAGGGGAGGATTTTCTGACGTACTTCCTTCGTCTCGCCGTCCCATATCCCTTGTGTTTATCTCTGTCTAGACAGTGGGATTTCTTCAATCGCCCCGACCCAACCAATGGCCAGGTGAATTATCTGGATGCGACCGACGCCAAACAGAAACATTTGGCGTTTGTGCAAGGCAAATCGATGATATTGGCGGTGGACAACACGACGCACTTGGGTGCTGGGGAGAACCGCAACTCGTGAGTACTTGTAGGCCTCCCTCTGTAGACATGCGCAGTGAACGACTTCATGCAGCGTCCGAATCAGCTCCAAGAAAACATACAACGCGGGTAGCCTGTTCATTGCTGATTTTGCTTCCATGCCCGCTTCCTGCGGCGTGTGGCCTGCGTGGCAAGTCCTCCTGCGTATGCAAGTATCTTTGTGGGCTTACTATTTCCTGCAGGTGGACCGTCGGCCCAAGCTGGCCGAATGGCGGCGAGATCGACGTCCTAGAGAACGTGCACCAGAACAACAACAACAAGATGACGCTACACACATCCCCCGGCTGCGTCGTCAAATCCAAGGTCCGGATGAGCGGTACAGTCGACAAGACAGACTGCCAGATTGGAAAAGATAATGCGGGGTGCGGTGTCTTGGACCACGACGAGACCTCATACGGGCTGCGCTTCAACCAGGCAGGTGGCGGCGTCTACGCGCATACATGGACCAACGATGCCATCAATGTGTGGCATTTTTCGCGCGACAAGATACCTGCGGACATCAAGAGCAACAAGCCGGACCCGACGGAGTGGGGCACGCCTACGGGATCATTTGTAGCGGGCTCGGGGTGCGATTTTTCGCAGCATTTCAAAGACCATGTCTTGACCATTGACACGACGTGGGTTGTTCAATTGTGTGAGAAGGTTAGACTAACCTGTCTCTTGCAGGATTGGCGGGGACTGGGGAGGTAGCGCTGATGGTTTGAAGGCAGCTGGTTGCAACCAAGACCTCAGCAAGATTGTGGAGAATCCTGCGAACTTTGACTGTGCGTGCCAGTGGTGTGGAATGCCAGTTGATCTGACCTTTAACCTCAGCGGCGAGGTGGAACATTAATTCTATCCAGGTGTATAATAATTGAAGCGCGATTTCTTGGGGTCTTCCATCTGGTTGCTAGATGCAAACAAGGGTTTTCAGTAGGGTTTTGATGTGGATTCTGCAGGCTCAGAATTTTGTAATTGTCTTGTATCAACTTGAAGTTGGTTTTTGTTTTACCCTTCCGAGTATTCCTTGAGACCGCTGATCAGATAAAGGCGACCACAGGACCTCTTGCTTAAAATATTCAGTCCACCGAGTCAAATGAGCGTTGAATGAGCCCCTACGAAGCCATGTCGAATTTCGAGGTCAAGAGAAAGGGGATAAGCAGGAAACGTGCCAGACCCTGAAGGCTGTAGCCAAACACAGCCCGCAATCTCCTCCGCCACACCCTGGTTTCCTCCTCTCCCTTCCGAAGCATTAGCTTGCTTCTCCTCTCCCCCTCTGCCCCACCTCCAGACACTCGCAATGGCCACAGAACTCTCCCAGCAATACTCATGTTAGTGGTGCTCTCTATCTAGGCGCAGACGACCCCAATTTTCTCGGCTTTTTTATCTTGGGGCGGGGATATCTTTCCAAAGGCCCTTTTTGAGACGTAAGGACCTCAGGGAACCTTCAAAGGCTTCCTGCTGTCGACACAAAGAAGCCGTGTCTCGCATTGGTCTCACATTCGTCTTTGAGAAGGATGTGTGCTGCTGCGTGGCGCTTTGGGATTTTTTCCTGGCCAAATGGACGCACCGGGGACACTGAGTGTCTTTTCTGTGTCTCTTGTGCACCCCTTGTCTCGTTTTCACCGCTTTGTGCACGGGAAAACGTGGCAAAGTGCCCGCGGTTACGGGCATGATGGATTGGGCGGCCTTGTTTCCGCCCCTCCGCATCGCCTCTGGCTATCTGCCGAGTTGTCATTTTTCTTCTCGGCGTTTTTCTACCTCCACAACTCCGCGATCTAACATCTCTCTTTTCCCAGTCCGCGCACAAAAATCGATTGGGCTCGTCGGCGGCTCTCCGGACTACATCGTCGCCCCCAACTTCGAAGTCCCCGACGTCCCTGCGCGGATCTACCACTATAGTGCTGATGGACGGCTGTACGCATATGCCTTGCCCAACGTGTGAGTTCGCCACTGCAGCGTGGTCTTCAGAACGGATGCTGATGACCCGTTTTTCTGCGTAGGGTGCGGATCTTCCAAGCAGAGGGAGCCCAGCTTCTCCAGGAGCTCCCCATTCCCAATGTCGCCGACGTCAAGTTCTCGCCGCGCGGTACTTACATCTCGACCTGGGAGCGCCCTGTCAAACTTGAAGATGGGTCTCAACATAAAAACCTCCGCGTGTTCTCCTCTTCGACCGGCGAGGAGCTCATTGCCTTCACCCAAAAATCGCAAGACGGCTGGGACCTGCAGTACACCATCTCCGAGTCGCACGCAATCCGGCTCGTCGGTCCTGAAATCCAGGTCTTCCGCCCTGCCGAGTGGTCGAAGGGAATCGTCGACAAGCTCAAGGTCGAAGGCGCCACGAGTGTCTCCCTGAGCCCTGGCCTTAACCCCTCCGTGGCGGTGTTTGTTGCGGAGAAAAAGGTGCGTATCTACTCACTGTCCCCATACTTGATACTCATCTCTCTTTCACAGGGCGCGCCAGCGAGTATCAGAATATACGGTCTGCTCTCTCTGAACAGCCCGCCCACCTGTCAGAAGACGTTCTTCAAGGCAGATCGTTCGCAGATCAAGTGGAATGATCTGGGGACACAGGTTCTGCTTCTAACGCAGACCGAGGTTGATAACTCTAATAAGAGTTACTATGGAGAGACGGGGATGTACCTTCTCAGCGCCGCTGGCAATTTTGATTGCAGGGTGACGCTGGATAAGGAAGGACCGATCCACGATTTCGCGTGGAGTCCGACCTCCAAGGAATTCGGGGTCGTTTACGGATGTGAGTCTCTTCGTTCGTCCCCGATGTCAGCGGTCATTAACTCTCCGCGCAGTTATGCCCGCAAAGACTATGGTGTTCGACCAGCGTGTGCGGACGATCTACGACTTTGGTGCCTCGCCGCACAATTTTATCTCTTTCAACCCCCAAGGCCGGCTAATCGCCCTTGCGGGGTTCGGTAATCTTGCGGGCAAAATGGACATCTTCGACCGGCGGACGTTCGCCAAGGTCTGCACGATTGACGCGCCGAACACCTCGTACTGCGACTGGTCCCCGGACGGCCGCTTCCTCATGACTGCGACGCTCTCCCCGCGCCTGCGCGTCGACAACGGCATCAAGATCTATCACTGCACGGGCCCATTGATGCACGTGCAGCTCATCGAGGAGCTCTACCAGGCATCGTGGCGCCCCACGCCTGTCGACAAGGTCGCGCCCTTCGCGCAGGCCCTGCCGCCCGCGCCCACCCCGAACGCGAGCGTGCAGGAGTTCCAAGCAGTCGCGAAGCCCGTGCCCACGCGGCCTGCGGGCGCGTACCGCCCACCCGGCGCGCGGGGGCTCGCGACGCCCGCGATCTTTAAGCGCGAGGACGAGGGCGGTGCAGCGCGCGTGCCGACGAACGGGACTGCGACCCCGCCGCGCCCGTACAGCCGCAGCCCCGCGCCGGGCGCACCCGGTGCACCCAATGGCTACAACGGCGGGAATGGCAACGGCAATGGGGGAGGGTACGGGGGGCAGCAGAATGGCGGGAACAGGCGGCATGTGCCGGGGGCGGCGCATACGCCGAGTCCGGGCCCCGAGGGCGGGGAGAAGAAGAACAACCGGAAGCGCAAGGGGAAGAAGGACGGGGAGGAGGGGCAGGGGCAAGGGCAGCAGCAGAACCAGGGCCAGAACGCTAACCAGAAGCAGCGGAAAGAGAAGGGCGAGCGGGCGGCGAATGGGAGCGGGAACGGGGAGCAGGGCGAGGACGCGGCGGGGCGGCCGTCGATCGAGGTGTCTACGCCCGTCAATGGCTCGGGTGCCGCAACCCCGAACGGCAAGCTGCAGAATGGGAACGGGAGCGGGACGCTGTTCATCCCGCCGGCGGACCTGGCCGTCGACGGGGATTCGCCGCTCACGAGCGCGCTGGACAGCGCCCTGGACCCTGTGGCGAAGAAGGCGCGGAATCTGAACAAGAAGGTACGCATGCCTCGGGCTTTCCCTCCCTCACGCGCCGTAATCTCATGCGTGCGTGCGTAGCTCAAGGCCATCGACGAGCTCAAGGAGAAGGCGAAGCGCGGCGAGCGGCTGGAGGCGACGCAGCTCAAGAAGATGGAGGGCGAGGCGGAGATACGGAGAGAGTTGGCGACTCTGGGTGCATAGTCTTGCACCACCCTGTAGCTTCTGTCCCGTCATCTATATGCTCTGTGTACGCTTTACATCTCCCGTCGGGTTTCGTTCGTTCCGGTCGTATTTAGAGAACACGATCTTTCTGCAGTGTGGGATCGTGCGCATCCTTATCAGTTCTCCTTGGATCCATGACCGTCCGACCGACATTGATTTGGAGAATTGTTACATGGCGTAAATTACACGCGTCTCTACCCTCTAGAGCTTCGCCGACCTCTCCGCCTTGCTCATCTTCTCCTGCAGCTTCGTCTTCACCGCGTCCATATACACATCCGTGATCACCCAGTGCTCGCGCTTCATGTCTTTCCCGTGGATCGCCAGCGCGAGGTCCTTGGTCATTACGCCGTCCTTGTCGATCACGTCCACGCACGCCTCCTCGAGCGCGAGGCAGAAGGCGGTGAGCGGCGCGTTGCCGTCGAGCTTGGCGCGGTGGAGGAGGCCGCGCGTCCACGCGAAGATGGAGGCGACGGGGTTGGTGGAGGTTTCGTTGCCCTTTTGGTATTCTCGGTAGTGGCGGGTCACGGTGCCTGTTACATATGTTATAACGGGCAAGGGAGAGGAGGGGAAAACCCACCATGCGCCGCCTCGCTCTCGATGACCTGCCCGTCAGGCGTAATGAGCTCGCTCGTCATCATCCCGAGCGAGCCAAAGCCCTGCGCGAGGATGTCGCTCTGCACGTCGCCGTCGTAGTTCTTTGTCGCCCATACGAAACTGGGGGGGGTCAAGTTGATTCAACGGAAGTCGACAGCACGCACCCGCCGGAGGACTTGATCGCCTGCGCGACCATGTCGTCGATGAGCCGGTGCTCGTAGTAGATCGCCGCGTCGTCGAAGAGGGGCTTGTAGTTGCTGCGGGCGTGCTCAATCCACGGTGAAAGAATGAGGGGACGCGACGCACGACTCGTAGATCTCCTGGAAGATGTCCTTGAAGCGGCCGTCGTACTTCTTGAGGATGGTGTTCTTGGTCGACATGAACAGCGGCATCTTCTTGGAGAGCGCCATCTTGAACGATGAGTGTGCGAAGCCGGTGATGGACTGCGGCAGCGTAAGTACAGCGCCTAAAATCAGGAGTAAAGCGCACCTCGTCGGTGTTGTACATGGTCATCGCGACGCCCCGACCGACAAAGTCGTACACGTTGAGCGTGGTGGCGGGGGACCCGTCCGTGGGGGTGTAGACCATCTGCAGCTTGCCGGGCCCGGGCGCGATAAAGTCCGTGGCGCGGTACTGCGGCCAGATGAATATCTTTTCTCTCGGAATGAACGAGAGTAACAAACCTGGTCACCAAACGCATGTCGCCCAATGACAATAGGCTTGACCCAGCCAGGGATGGGCTTCGGGATGCGGTCGAGGATGATGGGCTCGCGGAAGACGGTCCCGCCGAGGATGTTGCGGATCTAATTTCGCGTCAATTTTCGCTGGCATGAATCGAATCGCGCCAGAGGCAAGACCCAATGTGTTGCGCATTCACAAGGCAGGCGGACGAGGCAGCAGAGAAACACAAAACATATGTCTCTTCGAGAGCCAGGACAAGAGCAGGCGGCCGTTTTGCCTCCCCCGCTCTGGCAAACCCATCCTTTTGGGTCCTCTATTGTCCTGGCTTTGGACAGACCTGCGTTTGTCGGTCCAAACGAGGACAAAGCAGGCCGGGTTATTTTGCCTGCCCTTCTCCGCCTAGCACGGGCACACCCGGCCTCCCCTGGGGCCTGGATTTGTCTGTCCAAGGGGCATTGGCTGCCTAAGAAACACTGCCGACTGTTTTTCTGTCACTTTACCACCTGTATCGCACATGCACAGCACGATGATCGAGGACAGGTGCGGGGTTTTGCCTCCACTGTCAGTGAAAGTTGACGCACCGTCCCGTTCGGGCTCCTCCACATTTCCTTGAGCTTGAACTCCTCGACGCGCTGCTCGTCGGGGGTAATAGTCGCGCACTTGATGCCGACCTTGTGCTGCAGAATGGCATTTGCGGCCTCGACGGTGACCTGGTCGTTTGTCTGGTCGCGGTACTCGAGCCCCAGGTCAAAGTACTTGATGTCCAGTTGCAGGTATGGCAGAATGAGCTGTACGAATTAGTTAGCACACCTCGGACCGGGATTAGGACCAGGACACACCTCCTCCCGAATCTTCTTCCAGATGATACGGGTCATCTCATCACCGTCCAGCTCGACCACCGGGTTCGCCACTACGATTTTCTTCATTTCGCTTTCTGCAAGGTGTGATTAGAACCCGCTTTCCGGCCAATACGAGCCCGGCGAATGACACAAATATTGAATCACACGCAATAGGGTTCAGCCATTACACAAAACAGGACTCACGCGCTCGCAGGCTTGTCGCAAACGTCCTCGACAGTGTTCCGGGATTCAACAGTGCCCGTGAAGCAGATGCGGGGAATCGGCTGCCGCGCAGCATTCGAGATCGGGATAACATCGAAGAAACGGCTGTCGTGGTCAAGGACAAGTTAGCTAGTGCGTAGCTGGACCAGCTACGTGGCGGAGACTGACCTCGACGTACCTATTGGGGTCGGAGAAGAGAAGAAGGGATTGGCAACAGATGAAGCTAGTGTTGTCTGCCCGCCGTCGCGCGCCGGTTGGCGGTCTTGTGACTCGAAATTCCCGCGGTCGACATCGGTTCCCACAGTTGCACTTCATGTTCAAATTCTGCGTTCATTTTGCAACCCAGGACAGCCCACCAAAACCTGGATACTGTCATATTCTTCTGCTGCAAGGTAGCAACTATGGGGGAATATGTAGGCTCAAGGCGTAGTTTAACGACAACATTTCGGCAAAAGTAGATAAATAACTAAGTGATACCTAACAACACTGACTCGAGGAACAGCGCGAGACACTGGTTCTGAAGGGGCCTCAGAGTGCGTATGCGGTCAGAATCAAAGGGAGACTCGTTCCCTTCTCCGGCTCAGCCAACACCAACGGCGCTTGTAGCCCGAACGAGGTCGGTCCAATGCCACCTGCGGGCACAGCTCAATGCATATGGCGGTCACTTGGCACCTTTAATAAAAACACATATATTTTCTGACTTTCCGCGGAAAAATGTATGTTCGTGCCGTTTCGAGATATTTTTCGGTGTTCCGAACTTTCGTGTTTTTTTTTTGGGCATCGTGTTTTTTTTTGTACAAGCTCAGAATCAAGTTCCTTTCGTTATCTTATCAGGCCGCACGGCTGCGCATGCCGAGATGATGGCTTACTGTGTCCTCCTCCTAAACTCTCTGGCCTGTTGGAGTCCGACCTCGCTGCATTCAAGTCGCTAAGTCCTGCGGCTGTGAGGCGCTATCAGCCCTCCTTCTTGATCTGAATTGGTGGAAGTCTGGTAGATGTCTGGCCTCCTTATAGTAGCTCAAGTTCAGACCCAGTCTCATGCTGAATGACCACGGCCATGGTGGACAGAGAGCCAAGCAAGCGGCCGGACACTGCCGAAGTGATGGCCCATCGCACTGGCGTGCCTTGCCGAGGCCTGATAACCAAAGAAAACACGATTCTGACCCTGCCAACCAAAAACAAAAAGCACGATGTCAAAAAAAAAATCACGAAAGTTCGGAACCAGAAAAATATCTTGAAATGGCCTAAACCACCCATTTTTTCGCGAAAAGACACAAAATATATGTGTTTTTATTAAAGGTGCCGATTGACCGCCATAAATGCAGACCAATTGCACCAAGATCTGAACCTGCAGACAATATAATTGTGATTTTCACAGTGGACGGGGGGTGCTTACGGATACTCTAAAACCGTCCTTAAAAATCATGTTAAATCCAAAGGGATCGGGTCGTTTTTTAGCTAAGTGTGGGCAGGAAGGCTGGTTACTTCCTGCCTTTACTTCCGAATATGCGTACTCAAAATTCTTAACTGCAAAGCAGCCGAGGGGTACTTTGAGGGCACTCAGGAATAATCATAGCATAACTACATACATATTGAACGAGTTTGAGCATGGCTCTCAACGGCAGAACCAGACACGACGAGTACTGAACTCGAGAGAGCCGCCAAGCTTGCGCCAAGCAGCTGTCACCGTTTTGTCACAAGCGTGATGGCTTCCGCATTTGGGGGGTTGTACCCCCCCTGGTATCCGGGGTCCTGGGGGGAGTTGACGTCGTCGCTTAGGTTTTCACTCACCCCTTGGCCTTTGAGATCGTCGCACAGCAGAAACGGCGGGCCACATACAGTTATTTGGTCCTGCGAAGAAGGTGAACAGGTTCGCCCAGACACTGGGGATTCCACTGGCGGCGCCGGGGACCTTCTCCCATCGCTCCGGCCTACCCGCTGCCCTCAGTTCCGACGGCGCAGCTCACAGACGGCAACGTACCTGAATTCCGCTGCGTCGTCGCCCCATATCTCCGGGTCGGTGTTGACACTCAAGATCGGCATATGAATAATTTGCCCTTTGGGGATCCTGTGCACGACGTACGATTGAGCCTTGGCTTGCTTAACGAGGAGCAATTAGGACGTACATGAGAGTGTCGTGCACGTTGCCGTCCTTGTCAATATACGGCTTGGAGAGGGTGAGGACGTCGTCCTCCATCGCAAGCCGGTCGAGGAAAGTCACCGGTGCATGAACACGAAGAACTTCTCGCACTACACTGAGAAAGTGGGGATAGAATGTTCATACATAAATTGTTCCCGAGGAGTAGGGCAACTAACCTTTCAAGATATGGGAGAGAGTTCAACTCGTCCATGGTCGGATTATCGGTCGACAGTGTAAACAGCTCTTCGCGAAGCTTTTTTTGGATGGAGGGATGCAGAGAGAGGGCATTCAATGCCCAAGCTGTGGCAGAACTAGGCCAAATGTAAGGCCAAGGAGAGCGCCTCCGATTTCGAAGAACGGACCTTGTGGTTTCGTGACCAGCAAGAAGGAAAGCAGGTATCTCTACAAAGTCGTGTGAGGAACGCGCATCCAAGGGTCGTTAAACAAAGGCCACGTACGGGAGACCATCTCATGGTCACTCAGGCGTTGGTTCATAGGCAAGTTCGTGTCTAAATTCGCCCTGAGTAGGACAGACAACAAGTCCTTCTTGTTTCCGACCGATTTTTCATCCCCCAATGATTGGACGCTTTCGGAGACGATACGACGAGCAGCGGAAAACATCTGGTCGCGTGCATTGACTGTGGCACGATGTCCCGGTAACGGCTGGATTATGCTCAACGCCGCACATTGATGTCCGAGACAGCGAACATACCACGAGCTTCAGAATCGGGACAAGAGCCTGAACGAGCTGGAACATGCGCGTCCGCTTGGCATTTGGGCCGTGCATCAGCTCCGTGAATGCATCGTTCAGCTCGTTCGGTGTCCCGGTCGCTTCAAGGGACTTGAAATGATGGTTGAAACCTAATGGTCCCGTCCTTGTCAGTTACGGACAAGCAGTGAAGAGAGCGCCTACCTGCTTCTCCGATAACGTCTAGCGTCATTTGTCTGAGCCCGGTGTACACATCGATAGGCACGCGAGTCTCCTTCTGTTTTGCCAGTTGAGAGGCCCATATGTCACGAAGCTGGCGGCCAAGGTCAGCAGAGTGCCGGTTCAACGCTTCCTGAGTTCAAACCTGAACCGCCTTCTCGACGAATATCTCAGTCACGACCCGGATTTGCGCTGTACCGAAAGCTTGGTTCTACTTTTCGTATCAGCGGAGAACTTTGCGCAAGAACAAACTTGCAAGGATTCGCCTCTGTTGGTCGTTAAGATAATTGTAATTTACTGTTGGACTTTTGAAGAAAGACTCGCCTGACGCTTGTGGTCCTCCAGTTCTACGGTAAGAATACCTGGAAAAACTCAGTTGCATTACAGGTATACCGAGCGAATTGAGAGTCTATACCATTTCCCAGAAAGGCCCTCCTGGTCGTATCGACGAAGCCTGGCCTCTGGTATACCGAAGACTTGGCGATGATATGACTCAAAGCCTTGACGTCGGAGGTGTACAGACTGTTCATCTGCGCATTGGATCAGCGAAGTTTAAAACTTCGGTGAAGCTGTAACGAACCCCGAACAAGGTCTTGAATCGAAAGGTTGGGCCGAACTCGTCGCGCCATCTTTTGGTCTGCTGGCTATCGTTCTGGCAATCCTTCAATAAAGCGTTGTCTGTAAGTGCCCGAATTTACCTGAAGCTCTTTGAAGTTGCCGAATATGAGACTGGGATTCCTAGGACCCCGCACGTTGCGGAGCGGGTGTGTCAACTCGAGGTAGACGGCCCGGGTCAAGTACACCAGGCCATAGCACAGAACGGTGGCAGCGATGGGTAAAAGTATCTGGGAGATCATGTCAGAGGGCGGTCATTCACCATCTCGTTTGTCTGTTTATAAATCGGTACTTATGCTCAGATGTTCATCAAGTACTGAAAGGACGTGAACGTGGGATCATCGGGTTGGAAGACGTGTCCCATAGCTAGGTGGTAGAATTGTCCCGCTTAGGAATCAAAAGTGAGTAAATGGCCCGGCGGAGCCAATGGGCGGGCACCATCGAGCCATGTCGACGCGGAAGGTAGCCGCGCGCTTTGTCAACTAATGTCCAGCTTTTTACGTGGGGACCGAGAGAGCCGGACTCGAAGAGACAGCTCGTTGCCGACGGTACTTGACCCTCACGAGTCACGACGACTGTGGTTCTTGCCTTCAAAATCCATAGTTCTGCTGCGATGAAAGGTGAGGGAACACCTATGGTCTCGAGCCTGGATGTACCGATAAGCGGATGTGAAATTATCTGGATGAGCGACGCTTGACGAAAGGGTTCAGATATATGATTCCTAAATACAGTACAGTCATCGTAGAAATCCTTACTCACCACCGGAATTACTCATTTTCCGAAGAACGGAGAAGTACAAGTATTCCTCCAACTCATCCCTCCAACTGGCAACTGGAACGGGACTTCGCGTACCTGATAGAGATTTGACCCAAATTGACCAGCAATTGACGAGTGCCTTTCGGTGCAGAGAGGCCAGATGACGCGTAGCGGTCCGGCCCATCTCTATTTCAGACCTCTTTGAGCTCGAAAGACAAGACAGACGGAGAGAGAAGCGAATCGTTCAACCTTTCGTTGTCACGGTGGCGGAAAAAAAATCAAAAGACAGGTGGCGATGCAGGCGGCAGGCCCATCAAGTGGCCGGACCCGTGTGATCCGTCACCTGCTTCCTTCTTCCTCCATTCGATTTTTCGCTGGCACGGGCTGTGAGCTGTGGTTCAGCTTATTGTAGGCGACAGACACTGGGTGACTATCCATAGCATTTGATTTATTCTGGGCAATATTTTTGGTCGTTTCGCCGCGATGCCGGGGCAGCTGTCAGGACCCCATCGTGCCCCGATCTCACTTTGAATATTTTGGACCCTCTTTCAGAGCTTAATCAAATTTTATTCTGGAGAGGGGTCCCTACCCCCTCTGCAGACTTTTTGACGCTCGAATAAACGAATTCGGACTCTTCTCGTCCATTCGCGTCGCCCGTTTAGGCTGCATGTCACTGATGTTACGGTCCCACGTCGATCATTGCGTCGGAGCCCCGAGGGTTACGGGCCAACTGAGGGCGACACAGATACAGCCGGCCCGGGCTCGGTTTCCGCCGCTCCGTGCGCAGCCTATGTATGCGCTTCGATGGCCCCGAGAGCCATAATTGCCACGGCTGTGCCTGCCATGAATGGTCCATCGTCAATTTCATCGTCCTCCATATCCTCGAGTCGATGGTGAAGGATTGACGCGTCGAAATCCATCGTAGACGCGTCAGAAGGCGGTGGAAGTGGAAGGAGACGTGTTGATTGTTGATGTTTGGACTGCATCAACAAAAGCAAGATACACTGCAAATCTATTCAACACCTAGTCTAATCTATTCGCCATGGGAAGCGCAAACGATTAGAATTTTTGCATATCTTGGTATGCCGGCAGCGCTGGCACCCCCCAATTATTCACGGAGAATTTTCTAATGCTATGGATAGTCACCCACTAGTGAGGCAGCCCATTGTCCTTGGAATACTTTTTTGGAAACGAGCTGGGGCATGGCCATCAGGAAAACCTGGAATTATATGAAGTGCAAAGGGTGATTATGTGGGTCTTGGGCGGTCTATAATTGTCTATAGATATTGCCCAGTACTATCAGTGTCTATCAGTGTCTATGGTACAGAACTGCGATCTCGCAAGGCTCCGCTCAGCAACCGCGGTATTCACCCAGGGTCATCGCATATATCCACTATCCCTCAAGGAAGATATCGCCCTCGGCAATCCAGAGGCGGTCTTGAATCTGGGTCTTGGAGACCCAGAATTGATGAAGCTCGTCCAGCCTGAGGAGTCTTCACGGAAAGGTGGAGCGTACGAATTCATCGAACAACTGGCGCAGAAATATGACACCGTTCTGGAGCCAACGGTTCCGAAGTGGGATTGGAACTGTGAGACAACAGGCGAAAGTCCTCTGGCCAAGATACACCAAGCCTTCGAGAAGAAATCAGATATATCTGGTGCGTGACCGATCCAGACTTTTGGGGGTTCCAAACACCTGATTCAAATCTAGGCGGCCAGGTGCAGAGAGTGGCCGCGTACGTGTATCGTATCTCTTGTCAACAATCCTGACTCAATCTCTGCTTGTTAAGATGGAGAACATTCATGTGATTGACCTCGAGAAACATTAAGCTTGTGCTGGTCGACGAGCCTAGTTCAAGCCTACAACATGCGAGGTACGAGCACCAGTTTGTTGTAGCGTCTGTTTAGAAGAGACTAGTTCAAGCCTTGATCCCATAGGCGAGCAAGAGTCTGAGCTCTTCGAGAACATTATAAACGAGCGGGAGGGGAAGACGACGATAATTGTGACACATAGGTTTTGTCATCTCGTGGAACACGCGGACCTTATTCTGTGTGTACAGATTTCAACGGCGCAAAGCGCACAGCATTGACGACTACTTCAGGTGCATGAAACACGGGCGTTTGATAGAACAGGGCACCCACCAAGAGTTGCTGGCCCTCGGAAAGAAAGGTGAATACCGTCAACTATATACTGCCACGGACAACGAAAGCAACGGGAAAAAGACGAGTCGAGAGAGCGAGGGAAAATCGGGAATTAGGACTGGCCTGGATGGTTTGCGGAGGAGGCGGGTCGCTGCTCCCGAGTTGCAGACGTCGACGTAAACTTTTCAACCATACTCACGTGACATGTGGAAACTATTGAACTATTATTGATAGACCAAATCAAAGTCCCGCCGCCGTTTTCATCGACAAAAAGTTCGGGCTTCCCATTCCAGTCACCGGGTCCCATCTATGATCAAAAGTTAGAAGACAATTGTAGGGCAGCGGAGAGATTCTAGGCCTACCCGGTCATGGCGGGGAACCCGCTGCGAAATATCCGTTCACTGAGGGAAGACTAGAATGCAAATATAACTCACGTTGTACCACACCCTGGATTATTTCCAGTAACAATGTCGTTGAAGGCACCGGGGTTCGCATAGATCCACGGATTCAAGAACCTACGAACGGTGAGTGCTGGTTGTCTTGTCGAACCAATTCCTTACCCAAGGACGGGTTTACCAGCATTGATCAGCTGATCGTTGAGGAGGCCAATGACTGACGCAAAGATGGGGCTGGAGCAGGAAGTCCCTGCAACCAGACCGGTCCGCGCGCGCTGCACAATCTCGACCCTTTGGCCCATGGCCGCGACATCGGGATATGCCCGCCCACTGACGTTGAACAAACCTTTGAACTCAGTGCCGAGCTTCGTCAGGTACGCCTCGACAGCAGCCGTTTCTGGTACACGACAAGGTTGATTTGAGCATCACAGGCCGACCTGCATTTTTGTTGCAAGACTTACGATAGCTAGGCTGTGCAAAGTAGTTGGAGAAGCCGCCCGCGGAAAGCTCGGCACCTTTTTCAGGCACATTTTCTGTGGCTCCGACGAGAGTGACGCTGAGAATGGTTATTAACCGGCAGCGTCTCTTACTGATGCAGAACTCACAAGGGACAGGTTGGGAACGTTGGCAAAAACGTTGTGCAGGTCTCTCCCTGTCGGAAATAAAATGAGACGCCTAGTCGCTGCGCACGAGAAAATATGCTAACCGGAGTCGCTGCGACACCCCTACATAGAGTCGGTTGAACATCCAGCCATCTCCAAAATAAGAAACAAAAACAACACGCACCCATCTCCGGACGCGAAAAGGATCGAAACTCCTATAGCGGCAAGCTTGATTACAGGCAGTTTGGGGTAAGTAACTGCAGTTCCGCACCTCTGGCTGTCAGTTGCATGTAGGAGTTGCACATGGCCCTGTTCAAATTTGAATAAGACGAGCCAGGGATCGGTTTCACGCATTTACACTGTAAGAGGCTCTGATAGGTCGCCTTCGGTGTTGAACCCGTAGCTCGTTGTCAAGACCTGGGGAGGGGCCGTCTCTGCGATCATGGCAGTGATGATATCGAGGAAGCCCTAAATATGTGTTCAGCTTTGCCCTTTTGTTCTAAATCACGCTGACCTCGTCAGCTTCGTCCTTTGTGTTGTCGCCGACGGAAACAAAGGTCACAGGTACACCAGTAGCTAGACCAACGGTGTATTGGATATCCCTTTCAAATGATCAGCCGACTTTTAGAGAACCTGGGTAGCACAAACAGGTCAGCCTCGATGCCAGACTGGCTCAGCGTTTGTGAGTTTGTCCCACCATCAACGGAGGTCAAAGTAAACGAAGTAGTGGATGGCATGTCAGGGCGAAGCGCCTTGAGGAACTGAGTCAAATCTGCCTGAAGCGCACTGGTTCAATGTCTCGCATGATACCGTCAGAATGGAAGTTCACCTGGTTGGCGAACTGATCGCTAAAACCTGCCACACCGATTACATTATTCTTGTTCACGGCCGGTGTTGTCGGTATGTTGTAAAGCGCCTGGAGACAAGAAGGTGTGATAGTGGCTGGATCAAGGCTTTAGTTTAACGTAGGAAGACCGAGGGGAAAAACACAGACCGTTGCAGCTCGCGGCTGGTGTAGCATCCGGCGACGGAACAACCGCATCTGTGAATGAAATGATAGGGCCAGAGCGCAAGGGACGTGAGAAACTGAAGATCTCAGTTCATGAACATAGAAAAGCACGAAAGTAATCACGATGTCGTGGGAGCAATAAGGTTGATATGACTGCTCAATTCCGCGGGGAGAGAGTATTCCAGAGTGCGAATAGACTCCTTTCCGCTGTCCAGATGTGTGAAAACAGAAAATTCAGCTTTCAGCATCTCGTTGGCCTTGCTGACGGGGACGGCGAACGAGATCCAGTCTCCGGCAGGCGTTAACGTCGTGGATCCTACGCCATGGGATGAAAGCCACTGGTTCACGGCAGCGGTGGTCTCTGCAGTAGGCCGCGCGAAAGCCTCGACCTAGTGATGTCTCGTCAGAAGGACTCTGTGCGCAGGATAATCAAAAATTATCCCACCTCTTCCTTTGTCAACCACTGACCATACAATGGGCTGTCGGGAAAACTGGCGGCATTTAATGCGCTCTCGAGACCGTCCATGTCATTTTGCACAAGATTGATGCGCAAGTTGAGGACTTTATCCGCTGGGGCAGCACTCGAATGAATGAAACCCGCAGGAGCAGTAGCGCGACGGTCATGCACCACTAGATTTGTGGGGGCCGTAGGCTTCCCGGAGACCAACACGAGCAGCGAAGTGGCGAAGAAAGCGGACGCAAGCATGACGCCTTCGTCGAGTCGATAGCACCACTGGCACGTCGCACACAAAATTGCGCAAACTTAAGGGGACCCCGTGCAGGCATTGTTTCCTATTCCACGTCGGGGATTTCGGCGCGATAACAATAATATGTGTGTTCTTGAGAACATCTGCCTCGGACTGGGTCGCAGCTCACCTACGCGGCCCTTCACCGACAACCCAGCCCTCGGTCACGGTCCAGGTACAATAAAGTTTCCTCGGAGCGGGTTGCCATTGGTCCCTCGGCCGCCAAGACTAGACGCACTTTTCCGGCAGGCCGACAGAGCACGCTGCCATACTTGAAATAGGAAGAACTCTCACACGAATGGATCGAAGGGTCTGCGATTTCGCTCAGAATATCAGTTATTTTTGTTATCGCTTTTCGAGAGCGACAAGCATGCGGTTCGTCGTCGATAGACCAAATCGAATGATGCCAGGTGCCCAATTCCACGTCAAAGCCGGTCAGAGCCTCGAATATCGGGGAGCATACATATATTAAGGCCAGATGAGCTGGCAGTGCGCAGGGAGCAGAAACGCCCGGCCGTGTAGCGCGTTATAACGGAGACTATTGTTACCAGGTCTGGTGGCACTGGGATATTTTGAGACTGAGACTCGTGAATCTTGCCAGCGTCGCGTGAACAGTGGCAGACGTGGTGGTTGCAGTCCAAGTTGAATCGAGCACGTGTACCGTTTCGTAAGCTTTTCGGTACCGCCCGACCTCTATCTTCTGCTCTTACCACATCCACCTACCTCGGTGCTCTGTCTTTTCCACTGTTATTGGTCGACGTCGCTGAAATTTGAGGCAAGATAATTGGGAATGCCTTCGGTCGATGCGCTGTCCCTCCTTTTCTCGGGGCCTACTCGGTGGCCGCGGGCTGCTCGGGATGCCTCTATAATCAAGCCACATGTTGCTTATACGTCTGCGGCAGCCCCGGCACACAACCATCTTCAACAATTTCGGAGATTTCTGGTCTTCTAACTCCTAATACACATTCCACATTCCCAGGACGACTGTCTGTTGTGGGGCAAGAAGTTCTGGATCTTGCGACATATGTATTGTTCCATTCTGATAAGCGCAGATTTACTGTCTTTGACCGGACCCTGTCGAGATGCGGGGAATGCGTGGAGCATATGTAGCGCGCAATGCAGCGCATGGCGACCCGTCTCGTCAGGCGTATAAATATTGACTCCACATTTCAATGCACTTCAGGTTCTCTCCTCCCGAGCAGACGCGTCCTCTCACCCAGCATCCTAGCCATGTTCTTCGCTACCTCTCTCCTCAGCTACGCGCTCCT
Source organism: Mycena vitilis (assembly GCA_029203975.1). Lineage (NCBI taxonomy): Eukaryota > Fungi > Basidiomycota > Agaricomycetes > Agaricales > Mycenaceae > Mycena > Mycena vitilis. Next base: position 60,557 of record JARGYF010000169.1, read on the forward strand.
CGCAACCACCGCGTTCGCCGCCAACCCGCGTTTGGAGGGTCGCATTGCCCGCCGTCGTGAGGGCGCACACATGTCGGGCCCCCGTCTTCCCTCTACCGGCATCAACAGCTTGGTTAAAGGGAACACCACACACGCTGAGGTCAGCAGCAACTGGGCTGGCGCTGCTTTCGAGAGTGCTGCCGGCACCTACAAGTCGGTGACCGGCAAGTCTCCGTGCTATCCTTTCCCCAGCACCGCTCACGATAATTGCAGGTACCTTCGTCGTACCCACCCCTAAGGTTCCGAGCGGGAGCTCCACCAGCGGCACCTACGCGGCGTCTGCTTGGGTTGGCATTGACGGCGACACCTGTGGAAGCGCCATTCTGCAGACCGGAATTGACTTCACCGTCTCCGGTGGCCGCGTATCCTTCGATGGTGTGTTTCTTCGGCTTCCAATGCCATTGAATTCATGAACAACTGTTTAGCGTGGTACGAGTACTTCCCCGACTTTGCCCACGACTTCACGGGCATCAGCATCGCTGCTGGCAACTCGATCAAGCTGACCGTGAGCGCCGCCTCCGCGACGAGCGGTACCGCTACCATCGAAAACGTCTCCACCGGCCAGGTATGTCTTGTATTTCCGCTCAGACTACAACGTGCTTACCTGTCGATAGACTGTTTCCAAGTCGCTCACTTCCACGGCGCGTCTGTGCCAGGAGAACGCCGAATGGATAGTCGAGGACTTTGAGGAGGGCAGCTCGCTGGTGCCCTTTGCTAACTTCGGCACCGTCACCTTCACTGGCGCGTCTGCGGGCACGGTGTCTGGCGGCGCAGTCGGACCTTCCGGCGCCGTCATCATCGACCTCGAGCAGAACAACAAGGTCCTGACTTCCGTCAGCTCCAGCTCCTCTTCCGTCACCGTCAGCTACGTTTGAGAGGCACTAGATAGGGCAATGGGTATCTGTATAATGTCCACGTAACGCTTGACATGAATGTAAAATGAATAAATATTCCTCGCGATCTTGGCCCACAGTAAGCTCTTGGTTCTGCGGAGGCGCCTATTTACTGCTGCAATGCGTGTGATGGAGACTTTCAACCAGGAATGGTATCTTGGCGACTCTTGGCGACACCGCCCGATTTGGATGAATAACAAACAACCGCATGGGGTTGATTACGTGGCTTCGCTTTGAATTTTTCGCTCTTGCCACCAGTTCGCAATTTGCCACTCTCGAGCTTCAGGTCTTGCTTGCTCTGACTAACTCCCTATGCTTCAACGCGCCGGATCTATGGTAGCCCATGAACGACGGGCATGGTGGTCTGCTTCACAAGTTCGGTTATTTCGCCTTGGGCCCTTGTACTTTTTTATAGTGCTCGTTGCCACCTGTGTATTACGACTCGGATGGCCGCGCGCGCGGAGAACTAGTACTGCCAATGGATACCTCCAAAGTCCCGCCCACCGATTCTCCACGCAAGCCCGTCGTAGCCGTCGCGGCTGCTTTGATTTCGCGGCTTTGGCAACAAAGCGTTGAATGCTTGGAATGTTGACGTTGAACGCTTTGAATGTTGACCTCGCATGTTTTTTCTATATAATGCGGGCATTGCACACCATCTCAGCATACTCCAGCTCACCCCTTGTTCAACCCACTGTTCAAGTGACCATCTACCTGAGAAATGGCTTGTTACTACCCCGCGCAATACGCCCCTACGCATCAGCCTACTGCACGCGCTGCACGGCCACAAGCTCGAGATCGGGTACGGAAAATTCTACATAGCACATTGCCCAACTAATCTATAACCCCAGTTCCAGCCCCTCGACGCATGCATTTTTGCCCCGGGGCAGTATCGCCTCCCGTCTCCACCACCCACGCCAGCCGCGATCCTGAGCGGCGTGTACCGCCCCACGGAAGCCTGCATCGAGTGCATCCCCCGGCGCCCCGAGTTCTGCGGGCGGCCGACTATAAGCATACCATTTACGGTGCACGGACACCCCGCGCCGTACCTGAACGACATTCTGAAGGACCGTGTCCTGCTCGACGGTGCGCGCGACGCGGTGATGGCGGACAGCGGCTGGTCACGCAGCAAATGGGTACTCGAGGTGCGTTCAGCGCGTTCAGTTCCGTGTAAAAAGTCTGACGAAGCTTGCAGTGGCCTGGGTACGATAATTCACCACGCGGGCTGGTAGTTGCGGGCCTTACGCGCACCGCGCTCGCCAAGGAGGTCGCGCAGTGCCTTGCGGTGTTTCTCCATAAATCGGCCATGGGCGTGGCACCCCTCGGAAAGCATAGCCCTTGGTCTGCGCGGAACGTAAATTTCCGGGGGATCCGTCTCGTTGCTCTGAATTACTATCACCATGTATGGGTCCCGGTATTCGCGTTTGACGAAATCGAATGATATTGTTGATGCGATGTTAAGTTTATTCCACGGCCCTTGAAGCACATGTACATTCCTTTCGCAACGTACATTCGTTTTGATTCCTATAACTGCGCCATTCCTTGCCTGTATGGGTTTGATTCTTGACAAATTCTTGAAAAAGTTGCCGGTAGATTTCGCGTTTGAAAACAAATTCAGAGCCTCTCATGGAGGGGAATGATTACCCTTGAATATTTGCGATGCTTTTTACCGCTTCCCAATTTCTCGCGACGCGACGCGCATGAGTCACGTGTGCAACATCCAGCCAAACACAGCCAACGGAAAGCCGATTAACCGGTTCCTATCTTTGGCCTTTGCGGGATGGTCTGGGTCGTCTAGTACCGGTCCTGGGCGTATCCTGCATATACGACATACGGGTGCTACGCGTGCATCACTCCTTGCCTGTATTTTCCTGGCTTTTTCCTGGAATCTCCTTGTCAATGCATCCCGAAGTCGCCTCCGAGTCGGAGTCGATGGTGCGGGGGACGTCTGTCCCACGCGCGACGTCCCTGCAGCCTCTTCCAGTGAGTTTAGCTATCTCAGAGAGTCGAAAGATGCTGAAGAAAATACCAGCTGAAGGGCGAGGATAATGGGTCGACGTGCATGATATGCGGGGTGTCCTTGCGAAGGCAAACGGACTTGCCTCGACATATGCTCATTCACTCGAAGGACAAGGAGTCACTGTGCGTCCTCAGGCCCCTTTTACTTCTTTCTCTGACATGCTGCAGGATGTTTCGATGTCCAATGGACGGCTGTGGCCACTCCACGCTCCAAAAGTCGAATCTCGCCACTCACATCCGTACCCAGTGCGTCTCCCTCATCCACTCCGTGTATTGCGGCCTCAACCGCTCGCAGCACCCGCGCGAAGCCGCACAAGTGCCCCGAGTTTTACCCGCACAACGTGAAGTGCAACTTCAGCACCGCAGACCCGTCTTCGTTGTACAGGCACCGGAAGCGCAAGCATGAGTACGCCCCGCGCCCGAAGATCATGGGCACCCCGCGTAGCTTCTCCCGCGCGTACGCGCCACGCCGCGATGTGGATGCCGACGGCGACGGCGACATCGACATCGACGCCGACGCCGACGCCGATGGGGAGCCCGTGTCCGAATGCGAGTCGGAGGAATCGTTCGGGCACCGGCTGGAGAGGTCGCCTCCACCGTTACGCCCCGTGGGCGACGACGAGGATACTGGCATGGAGGGCGACGACCAGGACGGGGAGGGGGAGCTCGAGAACGAGACGGAGCCGGTGCTGCTGTCCCTGCCTCTGTCTCACATCATGAATGTCTCCTCCGAGCGCACGGAGCCTGCGTCTTCCCCAGACCCGCCCATGAATATCACCTGGGCTCCGCTCGAGCATCCGCACGTCCTCAGCCCACCCGTTCACCTTGGCCTCGCACTGGATTCCCCCGCCCCGGTGTTCGCCAACATCTCCGACACTCGCACGTACGTCGATGCACAGTAACCCCACCCCCACTCATGGCGATCCCCTCCGATGAGATGTGCCGATCTGCGCGATTGCGCAGAGCGGCTCGCTGCCCGCTCGGAGGGAATCGATGTATATCTGCCCCCCTTTCTTGTCACCGACAGAATGAAGCTTGAATCTCGGACAACGACGACGACAACTATGGCCAGGCGCACAATGCGCGCCTCGTGGCGGAATGTCTATCATAGATGGGGCGGTTGCTCCTAGTTCATAATCCTAATGAACGATGTATCATATTCAGCGTCGGACTCGCGTGTAATATATTCCATCCAGGACACGATGAGGAGGAGCTCAAGCTGCTGCCTGCTTGCCCTCTTATTCCATTTCCCCGACGCTTCTAGCGTCTTCCACCACGTTTTTGAATCTGATGGAAATTTTACACGCGCGGTCAAAGCGAGCGCGTGGTCAAAGCGCTAATACGCAGAATTGATCCGGAGGTGGCTGTGCTAATCTAATCACCCGTGCACCGAGGAATCAGGGTACACATGCGCGGAAGGAGAAAAGCAGCAGGAAACAAGGAACGCGAAATGGGAAATGGGAATGTGCAGACAATAAAAATTGCGCCGCAGGACCCGCTAAAACACCCAAGCCACCGGAACCGTCCTTCGAGAAATTTCCTGTATCTCTCGTCTGCCCCCGGCCAAGGGGTACCCGCCAAAGAAATTCGGCACACAGGGTCAAAAAAGTGAATCAACGCACCCACCCCATACGTAAGGGTCACGTGGCCTTCCCAAAAGGGTAATGTCCTAAAAATTTCCCCCTTTTTCCCCCCTCTTGCACTCGTTAGTGCAGCGAGGGTCTCAATATTAGCAGCTGCCCCACGATTTGTACCCATTTATCTCATAATACAGGTCAAGTTATGTCTTTCAACATTGGTGACCTTGTTTGGCAAGGGCTTGTGTCTTGATGACACCGCTGAATTACGAGTACCGAAAAAGACGAAAAAAAATCTTTTTTTTTTCAAGACCCTTCCAAACACATTTTTGAGAGGTTCCAAGACTTTTTCCAAAAACCGAAATAAGAACTCTCCGGACCCCCCATCCCATAAGGCTGTGTCTCGGCATTCTCCGGCGGGTACCCCTTGCCCCCGGCTGAGGGCTCCAACATCAACTGCCGAAGGCCCGAAAGCGTTCTAAAATGTTCGCTCTGTAAACTAAATGCTCCGGTGGGTCTCCACGCCTGAAAAAGATGGCGAAGGTGCGCACATGTTGACTCCTGAGTACGTTGAGACCCCAGTCGGTCTCGAGGACGTCTTGCTGTGGAGTGATTCCTGTCTCTTCGAGCCGTTGAAAGTCAAACTCGAATGTGAGGTCGTTGAGACGCATCCGTCGCAGCAGTGCGAACACTGTGGCCCATGTATACACGCGCATTGTGCGACAGCTGTGGCAGAGGTAGATGCTGCGTATGTTGGGAAGACAGTAACCCCCCAATGCGGATTGCACAACGACCTCGAGCTCGTGAAGCAGGAACTGGAAGGTATTGGATTGGTGCATGATGGGAAGCGCCTCGAGATACGACTGCCGGCAACTTTGAAGAGAGCAATAGAGCAATAGACTTGAAATCTGTGAGCCGGACTGGACCCGTCGGGAAGCTCGTAGTACGTAGAGTGCACTATGGTGTGACCACGAGAGCGGGAGGCAACGAGCCTGAGACTGATTAGGCGCCCGCCAAGCGCCTCCTGGTAGATGCACTGGCGCAACTCGGGTGGGAGGCGTAACAAAGTACACTTTGGCTGCTCAAACAGTCGCCGCTGGCCGATCTCGAGACGTGTTGTGGAGAGAAGAGGGGGATATATCGGCGGGTTTATAGGGGACAATTCTTTTCGTCTGGAAACGCAAGGATAGCATAACATTACGCCAAGAATGGCCGCCGAAGGCTTGGTCAACCCTGGCTCGTTGTGAGAGTTGATGTATGTAGATGCCTCGGATGTACTAACAGCTATGTCTTTGGTGAGGTCTCTGGGCTCGTTGAAGATGGGGTAGCTTACGTGGGGGGTTCCACTGCTGCTGCAACTGGTGGACGTCGTCGAGTCCAGATTGACATGGGATCGATGGCCGCTGAAGACGCGACGTGCGCTTGACGTGATTCATTGCTTGCGGGACATCTTCTTTTCTACTTGAGGGTTTACCAGAACCGCCCCAGTGCAGTGAGCTGAGGAACCGAACCTCCTGAACACGCTGCCGCAAGCCTGGGTAAAATTTGGGTAACATTGTCCGGCCATGATGGAAATTTGAGAGTAATCGGCAGGATTTTACTCTGCTTTTGAAGGCGTCCTCGATGAGAGCGCGCGCAAGCCTGAACGGGGAGGCAATTGGGAAAGTGACGAATGTATTTGTGTGGTTCTGCTTGATGGCACGCCGGTTCAGGACAGGGGCAGACGCACGGACAGGCTTGACTCCAGGGAGTCGCTGCATTGACGGGACCCATACATATCCACGAGTACATTAAGCTCCCGCAGCTCAACGAGCCAGCAGCAGCCTTACTCGAACGCCTTGGCCTGAATCTTATACATCTTGCAATATTCTCCATCCCTCTCCATTAGCTCATCGTGCGTCCCGGACTCCGTGATAGAGCCGTCTTTCATACATCTGGGACGGCGTCAGCGAAATTTGGACGCCATAGAGCCAGCACATATAATTTACATAATGACGTCCGCGTGCTTAGTGAGATGCGCGAATCGGTGGGTGACGAAAATCATGGTCTTTCCCTCCCTCACTTGCCGAAGGTTCTGGAACAGCTGCCACTCGGCCTCTGGGTCGAGGCTGGAGCTTGGTTCGTCAACGCAGACGAGCTTCACGGCGCCAGAGGTGAAGCGCATGAAGGTCCGAGAACTGGGAATTCAGATGAGGCGTCGGGTTCAGCCACCGATGAAGGTGATACGTACGCTACCAGTCGTTGCCGTTCACCGCCTGCAATTCATTCGGGCATATCAGCACAGACAAAAGCAAGATGAGCGCCGCACATACCCGACACATCCGCCTCTTTGGTCATCTTCTCGAGGGCCTCCGCAAGGAGAGTGTTGTCCCCTTTCTTGACGTCGATGCCCCACTGCATGCCCCGGGGGTGCTCAAGGATCGTCTCGAGGCCGTCAGGCAGCTTCGCAATCAGTTCCTCCGCGCCCCCCTGCTTGGCAGCCGCGCGAATCATGTCGATGTTCGCTACGTGCGCGGGGTTCCCCAGGCCGATGTTCTCACGTAGGGACAGCGGGTAGAGGTGGTGGTCCTGCGTCAGCGTCGCCGTCGCGTGCCGCAGGTTCGGAAGTCTGTACTCCTGGATGTCTGCGCCGTCGACCATGATCGATCCTGTCGTTGCGTCGTAGAGCCGGGTGAGCAGCTTCACGATGGTCGACTTGCCACTTCCGTTCGCACCGACAATGACGATGAGCTGCCCCGGTTTGATTGAGAGGGTGACATTGTCCAGAGCCTTGGCGGCGGTGCCCGGGTACGAGAAGGAGACGTTTCTGCGGGCGGAGTCTAAGTGGCAAGTCGCGATAGTTTTCCGGGTACAAACCTCAGCTCAAAGGGCATCCCCTTCTCGTGTGGACGGCCAAGCGGTGGGTACGGGAGGTCCCCGCTCTTGGTCTGGTGCACAACGTGTTCCAGATCGTACATGGCTTGCACCGAACTGCCCTTACGTTTGACGATGCCGACTCTGTAGAATATGTCGTTAAATGCCCAGGACAGTATGCTGTCACTCTGGTGGAGGGTAGCGATCATCGCCAAGCTAAATCCTGCGGGATTGATGATCGAATTGACGACATAATAAAGCTGCCTCGATAAATCAGAGTTCTGTAGCCACAACGCGGGTCAACGCGGGTCAACACACCATGGGGAGGTCGCTCATCAGGCTGACAGCAACGTGGGAGGCGGCGCCACCTGTACGCATGTACTGCTCCCAAGGCTCGCTAATGTCCACATCTCCCAGTAGCCTGACGGCCCTTCGGAACTCTGGATGATTTCAGATTATGGGCCACAGCCTAACGCAAGGGAATGTACCGTGAATTACGTGCTGGACTATATCGCCCGTGATGATGTCCTGCCTGAAGTTCGGCTCGCTGAGTGCGCGTAACCCCTTCATGCGAAGGTAATGTGGATCGTTTGCCTCGACCACGTGCGGCCGCCACCACAGACTGCGGTCCAATGAGGCCTCCATGACTGGCTTCGCAAGGCAGAGAAGAGCGAAAATCGGTCCATGTGTGGCGGACAGCACCGTCCGGGAGATATAGGTAAGCTGACCCGCGGTGCCAGCTACGTTCCAAATCGCATCGGTCATACTTTTGAAAGTGTACCACGCGTTGCTTTCTGAGATATGGCTTGTTGTCAGGTTGGCTACAACATATGGTCAGCCCCTTCACTCTTGGTCTGGGCGTAAGATACCTTGGACGCCAGTGAGATCCGTCGTCAGTTTCGCTATGGAGGGTTTAGACACCAAGTGCTAGCAAATATGGCGACGACGTACAGCGCAAAATATAATTCTGGAATATTTGGCCTATCTTGTCTGTCAGTCGGGCCTCAAGGCTGGATCTACATTTTCCGGAATCAGTGGCCGGAGATTCGCAGCACTATTCACTACTCACTTCCCCCGGTTTACTAAACCCGTGAAAACTACGCATACCATGCTCAATGCCGCAGCTTGAAAGATAGCGGGACCGTCAGGTTTTCCATTTTTCAAGCCAGTTTCGATCTGAGAATATTAGAGACGGTAAAGACGAAAGGGGAGTTGACGAAACGCACTGTAGTCAGTAACCTGTTTGTAAGATGCAAGTACAGTGTGTTCTCGATGCCCCAGTACCAGATCTGAGTGAGCTGGAAGAGGCAAAATAGCCAGGGACTTGAAGCATACACGTCTCGGGTCAGACGCAGCAAGGTCGGGAACCCTTTTGTCGCTTTTTTCCACTCTTCACGAAGGCTAAGAGCCGGTGTTTCTTCTGTCAAGACGCGGTACACTCCTAATTGCCTAGTTTTAACTGGGGGCCCATCTTCTTTCTGTGTCTCGTCCTTTGCACAATCCTTGTTCTCTGAGACCATCGGTGTGTGGGCGCAAGATTGACTCGGCGAGGCGCCCTGAGGTTCGTCTTTATACCATCGATTAGCGCTCGGCGAGCTAATCGGTCCCGATCGGCCAACCGAGTCATTCCTGAGCGCTTGTACGACTGCTCGCGAACCTCGAGGCCTCTCCAGCCACTCCGAATTCATTCATCCCAGCCAGCTTCAAGCTTATCTTCGTGATTTGGACGAGAGTGCTCAAGATGCAACGGTTTCTGCGGTTCGGTTTCGAAATGCGGATGGCTCGAGAACGTGAGACATAGTGCAAGGAGGATTCAAGCTCGAGGAGACAGCCAGTAAACCAGCAAATCCCTGAAACGAATTGACATGCACTGAACCATAAGGACTGAGTATCCAGCCGCCGGAAAGCGGCAGCGAATTGGTGGCAATTGAGGAGACGTGACACGTTGTTTGCAATTGATGACAAAAGCTGTGAAGTTGTGACAAGTCAGATGTTTCAAATCGTACTACACGGACTTGTGGTCTTTCCTGCTTGCCTGGTCTTGCTCTCCCGTCATGGGTCGTATCTATTCAAGGTGATCATGAAGACGCGCCAGTACACGGGGTGATCATGAAGACGCGCCAGTACACGGGAAGTCTCGATTTGAGGTTGCGACGATCCGGGCTCGACACATTCAGCGTTAACCTGGAGTAGATTGATGAGCCGACCAAGGTGAAGCATTCGCGGAGCGCGCACGATCTTCCGGGACATTGTATTTGCCGATAAAAATGGAGCTGGGATGGAATTAAGCGCTTGCTGTGGGCATGCTGGTCCGAAACTTGGACGTTGGAGACAAGACAAAAACTGGGGTCGCGATGTGACCGATGTGACAACTGCCCTTTGGAGGAACCACAAGCAAGTCCAGCAAGTCCCCAAGCTAAAGCGTTAAAGGCACCAGCGGTCTCGAAGATGGAAGCCTGTCCCTATTGGAACCTTGCTTTGGATTGCCGCCGACGACTGGGGGCGACGAATCGGCGGTAAGTAGATTCTGACTTTGGCATATCGTGCCTGATTGTGATGATTTACCAGTCGCCGTGTCCTTGTATTCCCTGTTAATGCTGGACTCTGCCGTTGAGGTCCGTCAAGAATCTCCAAGAGCTGGCTGCATCTCGTCATAAAGCCCTATCGCATTGGCTTCCCGAGGGCAATCTGTCAAGCAGAAAACTACCGAACCAGCGGAAACAAAGTCGCAAGCAATTTTTGGCTCACGCAATCATCCTGTCATGCCGCGATTCAAGACCTGAACGTGAACCACCAAGACGTCCGCCAGATTGTGGCTTCCCGGTACCTGGTTGCTCAATACATATATGCTCTACCTATGGCGGCCAGTTCTTCAGACCTTTGCTTCGTGGCCATGTCTGTCCTGTCTTTTTCAAACGCGCTACTGGTGCTCGTCCCTCTTGTGAGTAGTCTCCGTGTATCCGTTTCGATGCTCACCCCGCCAAGGCTTCTGGGACCCACACTCCTTCCGGGAATGAAATATCTCCTCGCCAAAGCACGCTTCCCGGGAACTGGTCCCTAGCGGGATGCTTCACGGACGTCTCTACCGCACGTACTCTAGCCGCTACTGCATCGGTCAGCGCCAACATGACCGTCGAAACATGTATTGCGTTCTGTGACACAGGCGGCTATATCTTTTCTGGAGTGGAATTCGGACAGTACGTTCCCTATATGTATCGGCATCCCATTCCAGGTACTGAGTTTGACCCAGGGAATGCTGTACGTTCCCTCGCTCGACTGCTGCCGTCCCTCTCTTCATATCTGCAGACTGCGACTCAACGATCCAAATACCCGGTGCGAGAGCGCCGCAGACGGACTGTTCCCAGCCATGCGCTGGGAATCCGTCCGAATTCTGCGGCGCGTCTGGGCGACTCACCATATTCGCGAGTGGCGCGCCGAGCCCGAAGCTTGCCGCTGCCCCGACCACGGGGTGGACGTACCAGGGCTGCCTCACGTACGTGCTTAGCGCTTGCTCGAGCCTGCGACGGCGCTTATCACCCCACAGTGACAATACCGCCAACCGCACGCTCCCGGTTCCTATCAACGTCCCCGTTGGCGTGACGGCTGAAACATGCACAGCGGCATGCCAGTCCGCTGCCGCCTACACGCATGCAGGATTGGAAAACGGGCACGAATGCTGTGAGTGGTGTACGACCGTTTACTGGTACAAAGCTATAACACGTCTCTCTCAGGGTGCGGCAACGTCACCAACCCCATCGCACAGCACGTCTCCGACGACGACTGTCGCGCAATCTGCTCCGCTGACCACGCGGAGTACTGCGGCAACGCGAATCGTGTGGCCGTTTACAATTTTGCCCCCGAGGGCTCCACGCCGCCCGCGCCCCAGCAATGCGCGGGTGATATCGCCAACTTCACCTTGCTTGCTGTCTTTAACAACCCCCCGCTCGGCTCGCCCCCCCAAGTGAAGCTGCGCGCGGTGCTGGTGGAGCTCGTCCCCAATACGTTCTGGACGATCTTGTCGGTGGGTCCTCTTCCGCCACATCGTCTACCTGTGCTTACCTACCGGGGCTACAGGCTTGCGCGACGTGCTGCTCCGACTGGCCCTCTTTCTCCCTCCAAAATTCGGTCTTCCTTCCGCGGTCTGCCTCGAATCCAGTCCAGTCAATGACCTCCATCGGGGCAGCGGACGGCGAGTCCCCCGCCTTTGTCGCCTCGAGCCCGCCGTTCCCGGGGGCGCAGTCCTACTGTGCTGCTGTGCGACGTCCTTTGTGATATCCAGATTGAGTTCTGCTCACCATCACGTAGGAAACGACGACCGCTTCCGACGCGCCTGAGCTGCTGCTCTCATTCGGCGGCAAGGCCGACTCGTGGTCGCTGTGCACGAACACCACCGACAACGCCAACGGGCGCGTCGACCTGATGTTCTCCCCGGTCACGAACCACCCGCACTATGCGTTTTCTTCGTGCAATGCGGTCACCATCAAGGTGATTGAAGGGATCTAGACGGGTCCTTTCAAATAGAAGACGAAATAGACTATTTTTTGGATGCTTCTGTATACATATCACTGCCTCCAATGTGCACTCGTATATCCTGCTTTGACCGCCCGCTGGCCAGCGGGAACCCTCCGTGCGGAATCGGTAAACTGTTCCGGTGGGGCCCCGCATCCCCTTTGGCAGCATTTTGACACATCAATATCAGTGCGCCGTGCGGGCTAACCATTTTCAGCCTGCTCATATAAGGGGCCCCGTGCCTTGGCTTGGTCCCAAATCCATCTTATCTCTCCCCGCCATGTCCAAGTTCGACCCTGGCCAAGTTCCGGAGGGGAAGCGCACCTTCGTGGGCCAGAGTAAGCTGCCCAAGCTGCCGATTCCGCCACTGGAGGATACGTGCCGGCGATATCTGGAGGCGCTCAAGGCGCTGCAGAGCGAACACGAGCACGAGCAGACGAGGGCTGCGGTGAAGCAGTTTTTGGAGAAGGATGGGCCGAATATTCAGGAGGTGCTGGTCAAGTGGGCGGAAGATAAGGATAGGTGCGTTGTGGGGCAGAACTTGGGGGTTACGCTGCTGACTTTTTATTCCCTACAGTTACATCGAAGAGTTTTGGTGAGATTTCTCGCAGCTGGTCTGGCAGTCCATGGCTTCGCCAAGAATATTAGGCAGGTTGCGCAAAAGAGGTGGTGACTCTTCGTAAAATGTTGGCCTAGAGAGCCTTCCTTGGTCCGCCCGAAGGAGCCAAATTGGAAGCCATATAATGGCTCAAACGGCTTTGCGCAAGCTGTCTAATGAACACCTGGGGCTGGCCACTCTGGACGCCATTTATTTTGCTAATTCTTTTTATCCAGGTACGAATCATACCTTTCGCATACGGATCCCGTCGTCTTGGCGTTGAACCCGTTCTTCGTCCTCGAGTAAGACTACAATTCAATGCGTTCAATCATAAACTGGACTCTTGGACAGGAATGACCCGACACCCGATCGCGGCACGCAACTTCCTCGAGCAGCGGCGCTAATTGTTTCATCGCTTGGCTTCATCCACGACCTCCGCGCCGAGCTCCTCGAGCCGGACAGTGTTCGCGGTATCCCGCTCGACATGGATCAATATACCAGACTCTTCGGCACCGCACGAATCCCCACCGAGGTCTGTAGCGGCGCAGACTATCTACCTATTCGGCACTAAATGAAACAATGTAGAGGGGATGTAAGATGCGCACCAACCCCCACTCCCGCCATGTTGTTGTCCTTCGGCGAGGTCAATTTTGTGCGTCTCCCGTTGAATACCTGTTCAGTTGAACTCAGTTTGTACATGCAGATTGGTTCGACGTCCTCGATGACGAGAACCGGCCCGTCCTTACGGAGCGCGAGGTTATCCGCAACCTCCAAGCTATCGTCACAGACGCCGATAAGACCCATAGATCCGAGGTCCATCCTCCTTCCTCCCCGCTGTCAACCGTCATCTAACGCTTTCTACAGGTTGCTCGCAGCGCGATAGGGGTCCTGTCGACCGAGAACCGCAAGGAGTGGTCCCGGCTCCGCTCAACGATCTCGACAGACTCGAACAACGCCTCCTGTCTCGAGATCGTGGACAACGCGCTGTTCATGGTGTGTCTCGACGACGCGACGCCCGGCGGGCTCGCGGAGCTGTGCGCGAATTTCCTGTGCGGGACGTACGAGCTCGACGGCGGCGTGCAGGTTGGGACGTGCACGAACCGCTGGTACGACAAGCTGCAGATCATCGTCTGCGCGGACGGCGCGGCGGGAATCAACTTCGAGCACACCGGCGTCGATGGACACACCGTGCTCAGGTAGATTTCGTTTTCGCTTGCTTTTGGGCTGGATTCGCAGGGTTGACTTTACGGCCGATCAGGTTCGCGGCCGATATATTCACGGAGGGGCTGATGCTTCTCGCCCGTTCGATAAACCCCTCTGCGCCGACGCTCTTCCACGCCTCGCTATCGCCGTATGCGCGTGCGTACAAGGTGCGCGGGAGTAAGAATGGCAAGGGGTCGCCGCCGCTCGGCGTGCACCCGATCGACACGGCGCCGAAGAAGCTGGAGTGGACGCTCTCGCCGGAGCTGCGCGTGGGCATTCGGTTCGCGGAGACGCGCCTCAGCGACCTGATCTGCCAGAACGACTGTCAGGCGCTGGAATTCAAGGGGTATGGCAAGAACTTCATCACCAGCCATGGGTTCAGTCCGGACGCGTTTGTGCAGATGGCGTTCCAGGCTGCGTATTTTGGGCTGTATGGTAAGCTTTCCCAGTTCTCGATTGTCACTAGGCAGTTAGCTGAATGGTTTAACAGGGCGGATAGAGTGTGTGTATGAGCCTGCGATGACCAAGTCGTTTTTGCATGGCCGTACAGAGGCTATACGGTCAATTCAACCACAGAGTGTTGACTTCACCAAGGTACGTGGTTCTTGTCATCAATAAATATGGCGCTAATTGTCTGTAGACATTTTACTCGGATGCTTCCCCGAACGACAAGATCGCAGCGCTTCGCAAGGCTTGCGAACGCCATGTTGCTCTGACGAGGGAGTGCAGCAAGGGGCTAGGACAGGACAGGTTTGGCACTTCTCTTCGACCTGCAAACAATCAATTTACTCATCGTCACAGACATCTGTACGCCCTTTACTGTCTCCTCCAGCGCCAGCTGGGCGGGAACCTCAACCCATCGCCCGACGACCCGGCGCCGTGGCCGGAAAGCCCGAACAAGATGCCCGCAATCTTCACGGACCCGGGGTGGGAGCTCATCAGCACGTCCATCCTCTCGACGTCGAACTGCGGGAACCCGGCGCTGCGTCTGTTCGGGTTCGGGCCCGTCGCGGCGGACGGCTACGGCATTGGGTATATCATCAAGGAGGATGGGTTGTCTATGTATGTATCCATCCCTTCATCTCCGTGAAGGTTTCGAATTGATGTATGTTAGATGCGCGTCCTCGAAGCACAAGCAGACGCGCCGATTCCTCGACACGCTGAAGGGCTACCTCCTTGATGTCCAGCGGATTCTGGTTCAGCTGCATAGAGACGCCAACGAGCGCCCTGCGCCGTTCGTCGACCACAGTGGAATCCTGCGAGACTCAAAGACAGGTCGCGCGATCAACGGATCCGCCGAGGCGCAAGAGGAAGAGATTGAATTTCGTGAGCGTTCACGACCTTCATTTGCTCTGCGTGGATACTGAACAGCGCACAGCAGGCTACTCGTTCTTCGATACCGGGGACGTGATGCTTCTTGGGCAGCGCAAGCCCACGCCGTATTCGAACGTCGGTGAGTTGGATTCGAGTTGATCTTTGTCGTTGGGACTGAACTTCGTTTTAGGGAAGGTGTTGCAGATTGCGGAGTATTGATCGTGCAGCGGTTCCATCGATACCATGTATATTCAATGTCATCCTTCTCTGTTGTACAAATATAACACTGGCAAGATCGCTGCTCCTTTTCTGGAAATCTTGTAAGTAGGTCTGTTTGATGCTGTTCTACGCGCCGCGTGACAGTTGAACTGTTACGGTTGAATTGTGACGTGACGTGACGGTTCAACCTGTGTCAGTGGCAACCCACCACCATGCCACAGTCCGGATGGCCGCTACGCGACGTGGCTTCGGTACGTGTGGAGCCGGAGCACTTCGCCAAGATCATGGCCGTCCTACCCCAGGCGGTGGCACTCCAAGCGCAACGCGCCGTCGCACCCCACGCGTCATCGATGTTGCCCACAGAGTTCTTCGCCAAACTATTTCGCGACCCTTCCTTTCCAAACGGCTCGTCAATGCCAGGAGCGGAAAGCCAGTCAACGGCAGCCGATTCTGTTCCGATTGGGTCTAAGCGCCGCTTTTCATCTCTTGATACGGCGTCTCCTTCGATGCCACCCGCGAAGCGTTTCAGAAATATAAAGGGAGCAGCGTCCATCCCCCATGTTGTAGTGGAGGACGAGATGGAGACACACGCAGACCTCGATTCAGTACGTCAAGGTCATCCATCAATTTTATCTACCAGCGGCCTGATCTATCCAGAAAACTCTTCCACAACTGCAAAAATTCTTAGCGTTCAACATCGATAACCGTCGCCAAAGCGCCGCATCCATCGAAACCTGGAACAGAAAACACGACGATGGGGTGGACTCGATGATCCTCACTAAGCAACAGTACGTGCATACTTTACCCTCTTTTCTAACTAACGAGCTATAGCAACCTTTTTGAACGCCGTATCCGAGCCATAAAGAAGGCGATTGCCTCAGCCACGGCCGCAGCCGCCCATTCTCCCTATGCAAATGATACATTGTGGACCCCTCCGTCGGACAATGTTGAATATCTGGCAAACGCTGCTTCCTTGGCGAAGTACGGCCGAGTACTCAAAAAAGTGTTCAAAATCCCCCAGTTTCGAAAAAACCAGCTGGAGGCCATTGAAGAAACGATGCAAGGCCACGACATCTTTGTGCTCATGCCGACTGGGTCCGGGAAGAGCTTGTGCTTCCAGCTCCCCGCCGTCTTTCAAAACCAAGCTGACGATAGCCTTACCGTCGTGGTATCCCCGCTCAGGTCTCTCATCGAGGACCAGATTCAAGCGTTGACGGCGAAAGGTATCAAGGCCGTGGGCCTGACTGCAGACACTAACACTGTAGCGATAACAAACGATTTAATTAGTGGTCGCTCAAGACCGGCATTGTTGTATTGCACACCTGAAAAACTCCTAAGGAGTACCCCCTTGCACGAAGCACTTTCGAATTTATATAAAAGAGAGAAATTGGCCCTCTTTGCCATCGATGAAGCGCACTGCATCTCGATCTGGGGTGAGGAACACTTCAGGATTGCGGTAACTACTTTACCGGTGTCATTTCCGTTAGCTTAAGCTAACTGACATTCCCAGTATCAACAGCTTCACGCTCTGCGTGATGACTTTCCGGATGTTCCCATCATGGCTCTTACCTCAACGGCGCACCAAAACGACATTACCGAGATCAACCGCCGGCTCAAACTCAGAGACCCCAAAATTATCCGGCAGTCCTTGAACCGTCCCAATCTCAACTACATTGTCAAGCCAAAGCGGGGACAGGTTAATGAGCTCGTTAGCTTCATCAACTCAAGTGGGCGAAAGTACAAAAGTGGGATCATTTACCGCACGGGAAGAAAGCCGTGTGAATCGTTGGCCAGGACTTTGAAGAAGAGGGGGATCAAAGCGGAGGCATACCACGGCGGATTGGGCGATACCAAAAGGGAAGCGGTTCAGGCTGAGTGGATGAGCGGTAAATGTTGCGTAATAGTTGCTACGGTAAGTGTCTTCACTGTAACCAGCCAGATTTCAAGAACAATTATCTTAGATCGCGTTTGGTATGGGAATCGACAAGGGCGACGGTGCGCTGTTCAAAATATCCGACATATTCCTTTTACGATTTTACGACCCAACAGTGCGGTTTATAATACATTATGATCTTCCGAAAAGTCTAGAAAAGTGAGTACTGATCTGACATTATTCGCGGTGAAGGTATCGGTGTAATGTCCCTCAGTTACTGCCAGGAGACGGGGCGAGCCGGTCGTGACAGTCAACCGGCAGATTGCGTCCTCTGTACGTTGACTTCATGGTTGAGGATTTATAGTCTTTCAATGGTTCTTCAGACTACTCCTTTCGGGACAAAAAAAAGGTCCTCAACCTGTCCGCGGTACCTACCATTGGAGGCCAACGAAGAATGTCCGAAATGGTTGAGTATTGTCAAGAAAAGTCCGTTTGTCGGCGCGGCCTTCTCCTCCGCCATTTTGGCGAAGTCTTCCAAGAAAAGTGCGGCCGATGTGATAATTGCGCAAACGCGCACCTCCTCCTTTCTAGGGATATGTCGAGGGAAGGTGAAATTGCTGTCACGCTTGTTGAGGCATTTGAAGACCTAGGGGAACCTGTTACCGTTGGACAATGTGTTGCTGTCCTCCGAGGACGCGACACCGTGGAGACCCGCAAGAACGAACGGAAATGTAATCCCCAATATGGCGCCTGCAAAGAATTGACTGGCGATGTGGCTAGACTCCTTTTTGAGCAGCTGCTATACCTGGGATCTCTGGTGGAACAGAAGGGGAAATATGGGGTGCACGAACATTGGTATCTAAAGGTACATTTCCCCATGGCAGGAGAATCCCGCGGCTGACAGAACCATGAGCTGGGAGCGAACCGGAACAAGTCTGAAGAGGTTAAGCAAAAGGTCCGCGTGACCTTTCACGCCATCGAAACCTTCAAAAGGGAAGAAGGAGAACGATACGACTTCGATAACCTTCCGGTGCCCACATCTTGGGACGGCTCTGTGCGACAGAAGCAGAGCTTCTCAGAGTGCAGCGAATCATTCCCCGACTTCGACGCGGACGACACGGACAATGAATTAGATCTTATTGGGGAGGATTTCTCAGATTGCAGCGCCTCATTGTCCAACCTCGACGCGGACGGCACGGATGATGAATTAGATCTTATTGGTGGCGATACTTGATTTCATTCTCCTCGCACGCCCCACGGATATTTGGGGTGAGTCAGAGTTGCCGATTTTGCTTGATTTCAATCCGGTATTTCGCTCATTTTCACCCACGGGACTTGAGAGAGAGTGAAAATCTGCGTAATCCGGGTCGAAATCAAGCAAAATCGTCAACTTTGACAGCTTGTTTGTAGCAAGATGTATACTAGTAAACCATACTAAATACTAGGGCCCAGACGGCCATAACTGTGTGTCTACGTTTTCTTGTGAAGTGAAAAAAAATGTCTTGTAACGGTCGAGCTTCAAAAATTCAACCGTTGTTTGGCTTTGTTATTCGATGGTTGATATTTTGTAATTGTGTCTCTGTACTTCTAGCCCGGAGTTCAGGCAGATAGGAAGAGTACTTGATCTCAATTTGGTAACTTGGGCTTCCGCTCTCAAGAGGAATCACGCTATGGAGAATATCCAGAGTGATTTGGATAGTGTTACACGAGCGAGAGTGAGTTACAAAGAGTGTGAGGCACAAAGAGCGAGCCAGGTTCTATGCTATAATCTATTTCTACAACCTACAAAATCCCCGGTGCCCAAAGAATCCGTCAATGTCCAAAAAAACCGCTAATGTCCGTGTGATTAAAAAGATGATAAGTTAGGGGAATAGATTTTGCCGTGAAAGGTCTAAAAGTCCCACTACAATCCAGGTCAGTGTCAACCGTCACTTAGACATGGGCCAACGTACCAAGGTTCCGAAAGCAGGGATGCCCTCCTTCTTGCATCCCTCCATCATCTCCGTGTTGCCCCCGAAGTTCGAAGTGATGAAGACCACCTCAGCGCCCCATGAGACATAAGTCTCCCTCAAGAGTTTCATGATATCGGGGCGTCCTCCTCGTTCCTTGGAGTCCCAAAGCGTGTACTGCGTCGGAGGGAGATTGTCGTGGATGAGCGCGGAGATTGTGGGACCGAAGGTCTTGGCCTGGTCTGAACCGATCCAAATGAGGTACCTGCGCATTTAAATTCAGTGGACAATACCCTCTGAAAGTGGGCGGAATTACCAGTTTGGGCTCTGAAGGCATGTCGAGAGCGCTGCGCCCAAGCCCGTGCCGGTGCAGACCCGTATACCTCGCTTGTACAGCGACGAAGTGTTGGACACGCCCGCGAACTGGTAAGGTGTTTGTAAGTACATTACTTCGTACAGGCGACTCAAACACGACTGACCTTCAGCTGTCTCGTCCAGAGATGAGTTGGCGGGTTTTCGACCAGGGATTTGGTGAAGTCACCCTGGACACCACAAATGAGATAGTGCTCTTCGGATTGGCGGCCCTTGCTGTCGTAGAGTAAGCCCGGACTTGACCACGAGCAATGTGCGACATACGATATGATTCCGAAGGCGTGATACTCGAGCTGTGAACCCCGGGAAATTCTCGCCAGAAGCCCCTGCTGCATTCCGCGCTGGAAACGTATGACAGCGACCTTGGGCGATGGCTAACGTGGCGCATCCTCAGAATACATTCCCGCAGGGGAAAATGTAAACGTACGATTTCAATCTCAACAGGGACCCGCCGAACCGTGAGCCAGGGGATAATGACGCTGGACAAAATCAGCATCCGCCGCGTATCTTGGAGTGCAGTGCGCTGACCAAATCGACATGGCAAAGGCGAACCAAAAGTCTTGTTGGTGAATGATGTACTTTCCGTTCGGGTTCCATGTGTGGGTGACGTGGTCGTAGGAGTCGCCGAGGACGACGAAAACCCAGGCTGTGATCGGACTGTTAGTTCTGAGCTGGGGAAGACCGTGGATTTAGCGCACTGGAGATAAGACCGAACCAGCCGACAAGACGGTGATAGCCCTCGAAGATGTTGTGGTGGGATTCCCGCACCGAAGGGAGCTACAACGCCGTTAAATAAAATTTCAGATCACTAATAGGGGTTTGAGGACGTACAGCAGATAAGATCGAGATGAAGACCGCGACACAGGTGATGACACCCGGCGCAATAATGGCAGCCGGAAAATGCGGGTAGTTGACGAAGATGAAAACGAGGCGAAAAACAAGCCAAAGAGAGCCCGCGACAGCGCAACCACTGTGGATGCCGCCGAGGTGTTGGAGGGCCGATGTGCATCCCAAACGAAACCACAACGGCGACCACTACATGGATTGTCAGAACCCTTCACATCATGCAGCACAAACGCATACCTTGGCAAAGAGGGTGTTGACAATAAGGTATAAGAACCGGCCGAAAAATTCGTTTCTCATCAGAATGGCGCACTGCAGATTGCCCAGAACGAAGGCGCCCGTGTATCTTCTGGGGTAATCCCATTTGCCGATTGCAGCAAGAACTAGGCCAACCATGTTCAAGGTTACGACGAGCGTAAAGAACTTCCTGAGAACAAGGATTATAACTAAGTGATGAAGTGGCACGAAAGGCATACCTGTACGTGTTGAACCACAGCTGGAACTTGATCGAACGGCTGGTTCTGCGTGCCGGCTTGGAGAAGGCAAGCGGGGGTATATTCTTGAACTCCTTCTCCACGGTGGGCGTCGACAGCGCACTGCTCTGAGGAGTGGACAGAGCACTGTCTTGGGTGCTAGTCAACGCGAACGCACTGGGCGGTAATGCGATATGACTGGGGAATCCTTTCTCGACATCAGCGGCGAAGGAAGGCATGATGGCTAAGGTGAGAGGAGGAAAGCACAAAACGCAGAAAATCTTCAGGCGCAGGTTATATGGTGTTCGACCCGGACAGGAGGGATCAAATATATGAGGAGGCATTCCTCAAGGGGCCAGTTTAAAAATGGAGAGATCGGGCAAGGTACACAAGCGGATGTTCCGGAACACAGCACATCCGTGCCCGCTCGAGCCGCGGAAGTGTGTGTACGTTGCTGCAGGCGGTTACTTCCGGATCCAAAAGGCGTTGCTTATGTCGCGAGCGAAAGTCATATCTGGAACCGTGGGATATTGGGACGTGTGGCAACTGCGATGCACGTTTGTTCGAATCCGGATACTACCCAACAGACTCCTGCCCCTTGTCGTCAGACTTGTTCGATTGAGCTAGGAACGTACCTTGGACTCGGTGTGAAGACCTGAGGGGTGGCACAAAACCTTGGCGGAATAGAAGATGTATTGATCACCGACCACAGCCGCTGCCCAATTAGTTAACAACAAGTCTTGGCGAGACCGTGCCTGTCTCCTACTTCGATTTTATACCCGCCAAAAGTTTTGTCGCAGCCGTGTCAAACTCTGAGGCGTAGATGTCCATTGCTGAAGGAAGTGGTAATATTTTCATGACGTTCTTCACAAAGTTCCGAAGATTCAAAGAAAAACGCCCTGAACAACCCTAAGGGCTTCAGTTTGTGACGCTGACCCCCCGGCAATGTTCCTGACGACGCGACGACGATACGTAGGATTCTGAGTTGATTCTGAGGAGGGAGATGCTATGACCGCATTAATGAACATACGCCAATACTATGCCCTGCTTGCCTAGTACTCAGTCGGACTCGAAGTGGGGTAACGTGTGGTACATAGTAGGCGTGCGACACTGAGGAACAGAATGACGCGTTTTAGAGAGCGTGATGTGATTTCACACGTGCATGTGACGTCACGCGACGTTTCTCTTCTACGACCGCCCTCGCGGACTTCAATTTCGGAAGTCTTCCATTGCCTGAGTCAGAACAGCCCATCATGTATGTATTCCCACCCGCCTATACTCATGGAGCAACCACTAGATTTCCCGCTGACCGAATCATGTCACATAATTCGCTGCCGGACGAGATCATCGCAGAAATCCTTTCCCCGGCGCTGAAGGTCACCGACGACGTTTTCTCTGACACCGGCGAGGTCTCCCCCTTTGCGAAATACTCGGAATCCACCTCTGCCTGTCTCCTCGTTTGCAAATCATGGCTTCGCGTCGCCACCCCGCTTCTGTACAACGTCGTCGTCCTCCGCTCGAAGGCCCAGGCCAAAGCCCTCAGTCTTGCGCTTACTAAAGATAAACAGCTGGGAGAGTTTATCAAGAAGCTCCGGGTCGAGGGCGGCTATGGACCTCCCATGCTTACCATCCTGAGGTGCTCGCCTAACATTTCCGACCTCTTCCTTTCACTGGAGCTTTATTCTTCCGACAATACCGGCGGGCTATGCAAAGGGCTTCCCTTGATTAATCCTAGTCGACTCATCTTGCGAGATTGCGAGCGAATGGAGAACAACATGGTCTCGCAGCTGATTGAAGCTTTACTACAGTCGCTATGCAAGTGGAAGTGCCTGGTACTTTTCCGTTCTCTCGCTGCATGTATATCACTCATGTCTTTGTCAGGGTGTTTTTGATTGTCCTTACCGTGCTCAATCGGATCGCAGCACCAAAATTATTGGGGGGCTGGTGCGATTTGAACGGTTACACACGCTTGCGATCCCGAGTGCCCGGTGTCTATCCTGGGCTTACTCTGAGTTCAAACAATGCCCCCTACAAAGCATCCACATCAAAGAGCCCGTTTGGCTGTGGGAGAAGCACTACTTGGACGAGCAACCAGCTCTCAAGCCCCTTTTGAGGTTCAACCTGTATGTTTGACAAGGTCGTTCTGGTCTCGGAGGCTAGCTGATCGATTGTGTAGACCTGAGGAATACATGCCAGAAGAGGAGCTTCCGGTAATCGCTCCGTCTCTTGACCCAACATTTACTCCTTTGGCTGGGGCCCCAGACAACGTATACGATGCTGTTTGGGGCCGCATTCTATATTTTGCTTTCTGTATCCTGGAGCTCGAAGAGGAACCTCTTCGGGGCGATCTTGCTGAAAGGTCACCACTATTGTTGGTATCTAAAGCCTTCTACGTACGTCTATCCATAGATAATCCCTGGGAAAGACTGACACCGCACAGAAACTCGGCCGGCCTCTCTATTATGCGCATACTGTGCTGAGGGACGAAGGGTCCTTATCAAACTTCGCTTCAGTTCTTGTGAAAACCCCATCCATTGGCTGCCATATTCGCAGCCTGAGCGGGTCTCACTGGGAACCAGTGGATGAACCATTCACACCCCTTCCCCCCGAACTGGATTTGATGTTCGCAGTCTTTTCACGGGCAAATGGGCTCGTGCGAGTGGGCAATCGCATGGATCTGTTTAGCGATTCAGATATTTTCCGGCTACACAAAGCAGTCTCTTGGAATGCCTTCGTAGCGATGATTGCATGCTCCGGCTCCACGTTGCGCGAGTTGTCGGGCCGCATCCAGACGTGCAGGGATTTGGTGTCGGCCACCATATTCAGCGAATTGACGGCACTGCAAAGCTTGGAATGGAAATGCGGGACGGGCTTCACAGGCTTGACCGACGTCCTTGCGAGCGGGTTTCCATGCTTGGAAGGGCTACGCATCTCGCTGGCGTCCCAGTCCTTCTTGTCGGCACTATCGTTGATGAAGTATGTACTGTCCCATTCCAGCCTTGCCCCGTGCTGATTTTTTGGAGGCTGAATTGTCTTCGGCATGTTGTGCTGGACGATGCTACGAATCCGGAAATTTTCCTTCAGGTACATGGATCCAAATTGACCAAATTGCAGCTTCCGTATGCAACACTTCAAGCTTTGAAGGTCGGGCTATTCGAAGTGTGCCCAAATCTCACCTGTGTCTCGCTCCATTTTTCGGTCACTGTGCGTCCCGGCAACTTCCCTCGAGTCTCCATCTTACATGGTCACTGGACTAGGACAAGTCCCCACACGGCGACTGTCTCCAATCGCCTCAAACCGTTCCTTCGCTGGTGAAGATTGTCTTGAATAACCCGCATTGGACCAGGTAAGACTTGCACGAACAAGACTTTCCCTCCGAGTTCCGACTAGTCTTTCTTCAGTGATAAGGCTCAGACCGCTGCATGGGAACGCTTCTTCAAGAATTTTGACCCCGCATGTTTTCCTAATCTACTCGAAATGGAGGTCGAGTACTTCATCTGGCCGAAGAACGAGTGGGTTCTTTTTGTCTGGTTTTCGTTGTTCGGTTACGTTGTGCTCATGCTTATCATTGCCGCAGGCGGGACATTGCGAAAAGCTGCTGGGTGCGTCGAGCTGAGCGTCTACTCGAACGTGGTGTCAGTTTGACGGATAGGCATGGGAGGAAATGGCGGTCGAGGTTGAAAATCACGTAGCGCCTGTATACGCAACTGCAGATGCTGGATTCTTGACGGGACAATGTAGATTCGTTTCTCAATTTCAACTCTCCAAGCAGAATAAATACATGCACCACATTCACCCGAGGGAGCAAATTGATATGACACTATTACTGTGTGGTTCAACAACTCAACCAAAAGTTTGACTTCCGAGTCGCGCACCGTGCCTCCACTAAGTATTCAGTTGAACCAACTTGAAGTGAGCCATAAACAATATTACCTGGTTGTTTTTGTGTGAGGGGATTATCGCTGAGAACTCATACCTGAGCGCGATTTCCGTTGATGCGAGTGGGAAAAGGAAAGCAAGACATTCCGAAGCGAACGGATCAGATTCAAAACAGGACCAGCGTACAACACTGCCACGACCACGACCACGCTTCTCTTCCGGTGCCACCACCGCAACTCGCGTGCATCGCCGCGTCCTAGCTGCTCTTCCTCAGTTTCTACCACCACAACCAGGAAATACACTCGCCGAGGACGTCGAGGCGATCCCTTCACCGAGCGCATTGTGACCACCAGCGTTCGCATGGTTCTCCGATCCGCGTCTTATTTCGCGCCCTGGAGAAGAAAATGCGTCCCAACGCTATCCCTTTCGCGTGCCTGGACGGCGCGCATTGCTCTCGGTGTCTCCGCCTCCATATACCTCGCCAGCATGGATAACATGAACATGCACGGAGACTCCGAGTCGGACGACCAATCCAGTCCCTCATCGGAAAATCCCACCGACCCTGCTCAGCCCCCACTAGATGCCGGATTCACAGCCGATATGTCCCAGTGGGAGTTTCCGATACGAATTTTGGGCGAAGCTCTATATCCGGGTATCGAGCGTATCTCTGCTCGTACCCATTACTCCACGCGCGTGCGCACCATGTCTCGCGGGCCTAGAACCTTAACTACCCTGCTTGACGGTAATCTCGCGGTGCAAACAAATACTGCCGATATCGTGCAAGAAAATCTGTGGTTCAACATCGAGGCCTTTTTCAGATGGTACCAGATGGATCACAGCAACCCACAGCCTGTTGAGCTCATGCAGGAGCCCCATCCATCCCCGGGAGCTATCCACAACTTCATGAAAAGCGCCATCATGTTCACCGACGAATACATCATAAATTCTTTTCTGGGCCGTGCCTTCAGCACTCTGTCAAAGAAGTATGCGCCGGGCGCCCTCCGGGTTACATCCTCCTGCAGTCTAATCTCGGCCTTGTACGAGGACGATGTTCGGCTGCTCCATGTCGCTACTTTGGGCAACATGCGTGGTCTGCTGGGTCGGCCTCGAGAAATGGACGATGGCTCGGTGAAGTACGACGTGCATGTCCTTTCCGCCGACCACACCCCCGACAATCCCTCAGAAAAATCTCGCATCGAGGAGCTCCACGAGGGAGAATCTGTCATCGAGAACGGCCAGCTGCTGGGCCGGCCTTACACCCGTGCGCTTGGTGACGGAAGATTAAAATGGAGCACGGCCGTGCAATCCCGCCTGCACGGCAACTACCTCGGTGCTGCACCCGATCCAAAGGTCAGGACCCCGCCGTACATCTCCGCGGAACCGGACGTCACCACCATCAGGGTCCTGCCCGGCGATTTCTTGGTGTTGTCGTCCGCGTGGCTGGGAGAGTGCTTGACGGACGAGGAGGTTGTGGGGCTAGTCGGCGTCTGGAAGAAGACGAGCGTGAAGTCTGGACAAGCAACCGCGCCTGATACAAAACCCGCCGCGCCCATCTTACCCGAAGACCTTCCCGTGGACCTCAAAGAGGATAACACGCAGATGTATCGACGCTGGAACGCGCAGAAGAGGTTCATAACTGAAGGAGATAATCCTGCCACCCATCTAGCGGTGAACGCTTTGGGTGGTGCGGATGTCGAGCTGCGTGACGCGCTTGCTGAACTGGCTCCTTACGAGTCGGAGGGCAACTGGTCAGTTTCCGCCACATCGTTTCTTCAGGTTCGCTGACAAACATCGCAGCAAGGCGCTGGGGATCATTGTAGTTGTTTTTCACTAACTAATTGTCTGAACTATCTCCGGCCAACCTGCTGCGCTTTAAGCCTGGGGCGCCATTTTTTGCCGCTCTTATCTGTGAGGTCGATCCCGGACTCCGATAGCAGCTCTGCCCACCGCACCTAGCAGCTCTTGCTTATGTCCCGTCTGTGAATGCAATCGTACGCCGCGTGCCCCATTTTCCCATATGAAATACTTGCTCGGTCGTGGCCACTGGCAGCTCTCAAATTCAATTTCACGGAGGTTGGATAGGCATTTGTTCTCAAACGCCGAGAAAAATGTGTCAAGAATTGTATCTTCTTTGAACCTACACATAGAATGATCAGCCGATGGAAGTACTCGATGGCTTAGAAGTATGACTTGCCCATACCACTGACAATGTGTATCCGGACTTTTGTAAGCGAACAGTGGGCAGTTTTGTCCGATGAAAAATGATTCGCATCGATATCCAGTGAGTTTTTCTGACAAGTGTCAGCACGAGAGACACCGGAAACGCACTTGCACCTACGAAACTCCGTGATTTGGGGCGAATCAAGATAACGTCGAGATTCGGGCAGAGTTCGAATATGTTGATGTGGAGATCACTTAGGACCTCGCACGTAACGTCGAGCTTGATCAGCTTGCTCCCATGCTCCTGCAGAAAAGGTCCGGCTTCACGGGAGAAGCTATGCACAAGGAGGCGTCTGAGCGACGACAATCTGCAGGAAGTCAAGGTCAGAGCAAAATTAAAAGGGAAAAAAAGGCGAAACACATCGTACCTCATCAAAGTCAACACAGTGAAAAAAGACGGGTGCAGCACACCTAACTTCAATTCAGTCAGGTTGGATAGCGATTCGGGCGACGTGTGCGCCGGATCACAGGAAAAGCTAGCGTAGCTTCGCCAATCCAAGCAAGGTGCGGAGCGCACTCACTGGCAGATTGTCGAATACACTGGCAGTTGGCGGTGCGTCTGACTTGCCCGCGACGATCGCGGAGAATTCTTCGAGTGTCGCGCCACAACACTTTGCCATCTCTTCGAAGACTTGCCAATCCAGGGATGAAGCTATTGAATGTGTTACCGTAGTCGAGGTCCACCGAACAAAGCACTCAACGGAGCTTAGATGTTCGCGAAAAGAGGGCTAGCGTCAAGACAGCGTCAGAGGACTCGGTTGGCCTGTATTGACTGGAGTGTTCGGTGGCAAGTGGCTCGTCTTCCGAGTCCGAAGTGTCGTAATTGAACTGATACTCCGTAAGCTGCCCGGAGACAGTACGGACTTCGGAGGCGAGGGAAGGATAGTGCTTGAGGATGGCAACAAATTTTGAAGTGGCGAAAGAGCTGTCGGGCGCGACGCGTGTGCAATAGTAGGGGAGAGCCAGTCGCTCCGGAAAAGGCTATCGGTTCGTGTGGAGTACTGCAAATTTGCGATATAGGCACATTGAATGTTTTTGACACCAACAGCAGTGGAAGCCTCTCAGGAATGTGCTCATCGGGCTGCTCAGTGAGCTCCGGCACAGACATGGCGAGATAGAGAACACGTTTCCATATTCCTTCCTGCACTACTTGCGGCGCCGCTTTCATGAGGGGGCCGTTGCCAATTGCAGCGACAAGCTGAGGTGCAGCAATACTATAGAGAAGGGGATCCGGCCTGCTCGGGATTAGTAAATGAAAGGCGGATTAAATTTACACTCACGGTAATTTCACCGGCGCCTTCAGTTTTGGATTACATTGCGAGTGCAGCGATGGACGCAAGCTCTCTCTCATATGAACGGCCTGGAGAGGGCATGTCCGGAATGCTTCATAGATCCAAGGAATGTCCTGAACGTGTGTAGCCTTGATTGTGACGTCGCGCAACCGCTTAGATTGATCATTGCACTAGCGCCTTGACAATTAGCCGGACCCGATCCGTGTACGGGAAATCTACGATAGTCTGAAAGTGTTCAGGACTCGGTCATGGTGAAGCCCGGGGCGAGAAACATACGAGACGGTCCTATTTTGGGATGGCTTTGACCAGAGTTTGCTCGAACGCAAGAGCCACCTTGTTCGATACTCGCCTGCTGTCCTGCAACTTGAAGTCTTGAATTATAAGCCGCGTGGGATTGATGAGCGGAAGCCCTTTGACAAGTCCATCCGCATTATCCGAAGACCCAAGCTGAAAGGTGTCGGAAATATTGGCGGCGCATTTCAAAATCACACCCATGACCCATCGGCCCGCCATATCCACCTTCGACGCGTAGCTTGCGGATGAAGCCTCCGAGAAGCGTGTTTTTGGAGACTGCTATGCTGAGAGCTTTCGCCTGGGCTTTGGAGCGGAGAACGACGACGTGACACAGGTAACAGAAGAGGTGTTGCAACCCGAAGCCATGCTTTGCAGGCAAGAAGATAGGCCGAGGTAGACTCCGAGTAGATGGCAAATGGTGAGACACCAGGAGTGTCAGAACTGCTCGTCGGAGATTTTCAACGCGGGTGAAAGGATCTCGGAGATGACTGGCAGCGAATGTTCTGACATTCGGAAATCTGGGGTACCCGTCATCATGAAAAAAGTGGAGGTGCGGAGATCGCACTCACGGTAGGTCCACAGCGGAATGGATCTTGAGGTCGAGGTCGAAGAGAGAAAAAGACACGTCACAGTCACTGAAACCATAGCACCTCTTGACCAACGCGTTTGATAGCCCCATCTGTTCCACAATCAATTATCTTGACCTCAAAAGGGGCCCGGGGCCGAAACAGCAATTTTTCGCATATGCAAGGAACTCGATTGGATCACTGAATCCTCAATTCCAATATTCGCCCTTATCCCATGTGTTGCATTGGTTCAATTCAACATCTCAGCTTTCGTATCAATCTCCCCGGTCGCAGCGACTCCAGGTTGAAAAAGAGTGTTCTGGACTATCCAATGTGCATACTTATGTCTATCTATCCTATGTTCTGGCTCGGAAAAGACGCCCGTAAGGTCCCCGGCGAAAGACATCTGACTCATCATCTTCCAGCCCACCCTCTTCTGCAGACTGAGTGCCATTGGTGGGAAGGGAGGTCGACGCGCTCGCCGTAGAGTTGCCGGAAGGATCACCCGCGGTACCGTTCCCGGGGGGCGTGCCGGTGGGGAGGGAGCCCACCGCGCTCTCAGTAGAATTGCCAGAGGAGGGGCCAGTGGGAAGGGAGTCCGACGCGCTGGCAGTGGCGTTGCCGGAAGGATCGCCTATAGTGAAGTTTCCACCGGAGGATGGATCAGTCGGAAGTGAGGCCACCGCGCTGGCAGTGGAGTTCCCAGAAGGATCGCCTGGAATGGTAGAATTGCCACCGATGGTACAGTTTCCAGAGGAACCGTCGATGGGAACTGTAGAGTTGGTCGAAGGATCAATTATGCTACAGTTGCCAGAGGAAGGGTCAGTGGGAACGGATCCGGGCGCGGTCGTTGTAGAATTGCCGCCCGATGGATCTCCTATATCTGTCGGTGTAGCGGGGTCGGCGGAATCACTGCTGGTTGCGCTAGGGTCGTCTTCCGTACTACTGGGAATGGGTTCCGGATTACTCGGGTCTGCGATTGGCGCAGAAGTTGGACCCGCAGGATCTGTATCATCCGTAGTGGTGGGCGTACTTGGAAGCTCACCACCTGTATCACCGTCGGTGGGAGTCGGCGTAGGAACACTTTCAGAATCTTCCGAATCTGTGGACGTTGGCTGATCATTTGAGCCTTCAGAAGTACTTGTACCCCCATTATCGTCCTCGGTCGTCGACGACGTAGGGTCAGGAGTTGGAAGAGTCGGATCTCCAGGCGTAGGAGTTACACTTCCATCTGTTGGTCCACCAACCGGCGGTTCGTCCGTGCTAGTGGTGTCTCCACCTTCGGTTGTGGAGGTGGGAGTAGCAGGAGTTGTAGGGTTTTGATCTTCCGCAGTAATTGTAGACGTCTCGCTATCAGTGGATTGCGTATCATCCGCCGAGCTTGTAGACTCTCCGGAAGTAGGGTCCACGGATGATTCGGAAGGGATCGAGGAAGCTCCCGTAAGGGACGCAGAGACGCTGTGACTTGACACGCTCGAAAATCCAGAGCTGATTGGGGTCGCCGAAAGCGAAATCGAGGACGACTGCGAGAAAAAAAAATCAGTATAAGCCGGCGTGTGAAGCTATCTTTTAAAAAAGACATACCGGATGGATGGAAAGCGAGCCGGACTGCGAAACTGAAGGAGATGGATGTGCGGACCCACTGGCAGAGCCGCTTGGAATCGAACTAGAAGACGACTGCAAGAGAGAACATTAGTCTGAATCAACATTTGAACTTATGTCTAAACACATACCGGATGGATGGACATCGAGCCAGACGGCGAAGCGACTGAAGAAGACGGATGTGCCCCAGAGCTGATCGAACCCGAAGCCGACTGTGGAAGAGAACATCAGTCTAAATCAACATTTGAACCTGTAATTGAACACATACCGGGTGGATGGACGACGTGCCGGACTGTGAAGCGCCTGGAGGAGATGGGTGTGCGGACCCAGAGCTACTTGGGATCGAACCCGAAGACGACTGCGGGAAAGAAAATTAGTCTAAATCAACATTTGAATCTGTATCCGGTCCCATACATACCGGGTGGACGGACGACGAGCCAGACTGCAAAACCGAAGGAGATGGGTGTGCGGACCCAGAGCTGCTTGGAATCGAACCCGAGGACGTCTGCGAGAAAAAAATCAGCTCATCAAACATCTGGAGCCGTAATTGAACCAAGCCGTACAGGGTGGACGGACGACGTGGGACCATGTCCCGAGAGTGAAGAGGAGCTGCCGCTGTGAGAGGCCGCCGAAACAGAACTCGACGAGCCCTGGGCGGACGAGATCAGTTTCGAATTGACATCTGCGTTGAACGAAGACTTACTGGGTGGGTGGACGACGCGCTGGAATGTCCCGAGGCTGAAGAAGAGATGGTACCACTGTGTGACGAAGTTGGCACGGACTATGGATGCGTAATCAATACTCGAGATCCTTTGAGCGTGGCAAGCAACGAACCTGCGTTGAAGGCCCGCCCGTTGACAGCGAGCTCGACGGGCCAGGTTTTCCTGAGCTCGACGGACCAGGCTTTCCTGAGCTCGACGGACCGGGTTTTCCTGAGGTTGACGGAGCGGGCTTCCCTGGAATCGATGGGCTAGGTATGCCAGGATTCGATGGGCTAGGTTTGCCCGAGCTCGACGGAAAAGGCTTTCCTGTGCTCGAAGGCCCTGGATTTACTGTTGAGCTCGAGGGTTTGAGGGTGACACTGCTGGTCTTCCCAGGCACACTGCTCGACTTTGATGTCGCACTGCTCGTCTTGGACATGGTCTGGATATAAGATGAACGTAAATATACAACCATCAGAACAAATGAGCGCAACACACGGTAGATGACGCCTTGGGGGTTGAGCTCTAGAGAAAAGGCATCGTCAATACCACTTGTCGGAAATCAGCAGCGAGAACTTGCCGTCGACGGTTTCGGAGTCTGAGTAATCTAGGTATTAGAAAAAGAGCATTGGTAGTAAGGAGTAGAAATCACGGACAGTTGAAGGCTTTGTGCTCGTTGAGGACGTCGGCTTCGTTGACGTCGTTGTATGTGACGTCGTCGTCGGTGTAGCCGGTTTAGACTTCGTCGTTGGTGTTGGTGTTGGTGGGGGTGGGGGCGGCTTCTGCGATGTGGTCGGGGCTAGGGGTGGCTTCTTGGGTGCGGTCGGGGGCGGCGGGGGCGGGGGCGCAGGCCCCGGAGGCGGTGGTAATTTCTTTCCTCCGCTCGCTGTGCCGCCGCCGGTCGTTTTTCCCGTGCCAGTTGTCTTCCCAGTGCCACTCGTCTTGCCAGTGCCGGCCGTCTTGCCCCTCGGACCAAGTAGGCGAGACAAGGGGGCGTTGCCCCGAACATCTCGGTCGACTACGGGAACAGCAGAAGCAAACAGCGCGAGCGCGAGTGTGACTTGGACAAGTAGAGGTAGATGCATAGTTGGTGAGGGAGAGATGGAATATTGATGAGGCAAGAGGGGATGTCGGGCCAGCCGACAAGATAGCTCCAGGCTTGGGGAATGTGGGGTGTGCCAGTGCGCGCCCTTTTAACCAATGCCCATGATACACCGTGCCGTGTATGGAACGCACGGATCACCGTGTCGAAGGCAACCTGTATCTGTCTCCGCGGCGGGGAAGTGGAGCTGACTTAGAGTCGCTTCAGGTGTCGCTGGCAACTCTCCAACCCCGATCACGGTGTTTGACTGGACGAAACTAGGGGAGACTAGGGAGCGTAGCGCTGCGTAGTCTTGTTCAAAGGCATTGTACTGGACGGTATTATAGAAGCGCTCCTCTCAATCAGTCCGTGGTCCAGTTCGGGGCTGTCAATCTTGCACAGATAATCAGGGATGAGTGGATGTTCCCCGGATTTAGATGTTGTTTGGAGGGCTCGCCGGGGTGAACGACGTGGCTTGGACGTGGCAAATTTGCACCGTAGCTGGCCAGAGAGTTGCCAGAGTCCCTTGAAAGATCCCAGAGCAATTTTCGTGGAAACTTGCGAGCTCAACGCTACCGCTCAGCGCTCAGCTCGACACGACTCTGGAAGTCAAGCCGAGAAATGACTGCCCTTGCCGGCATGCCGGCTCTGATTGATCTGATCATCAGTCTGATCACGTCATTCCTCTCTTCACTTGGACTTTTGTTGGACTTCCCTGCTCCTTGCATGATTGGGGTAGGCCGGCAAGCGGCTGGTCGCAAACAGCTGTGGATTACCAAGACCACCGTATCTCAACAATTTGGAGTTTTTTTTTTTTTGCGCGTCCTTGAGTCTAATTGTTGGCGGGAGATCCGAAACGGATCCCAATCCATAATAGGATTGGGTCTGCGGGTAGTAACGAACGGTGTTACATTGAATCAGTTGGTTCCTGTATGCGGTCCAGGGTATGAAAAGATTACGAGAGTCTGTCTGGAGAGACTCTGAGGTCCAGGGTTCAAACCCCCGTTGATGGCTGTCATTGGCTGTAGCATAATACATTAGACGCGTGTATCTCGGTACAGCACCTGCTTGTTCCTTATAGGGATCTCTGCAGTAATGCCCATCCCTTCCTGTGCGTCCGATTTCTTGGGCGCGCCAAGGGCGCGCCAAGGGCGCGCATTCAGGTGTTTTTTGGAGGATGGACGCGGTTGATCCTGTTTGATCCGGGCGTCGGTCGTCTTGATTTGGTGCTGTATGCCTACAACCTTGATGCGGGTCTTGTCCCAAACCACAACGACCAAAGAAAGACGTGGCACCGTAGACACCCCAGGCGCTCCGTCCCCCTCTGAGTGTCCCCAGGCTCTCGATGTGACGTCTATCCTGGGGTAATCTCAGAGCCAGGCCACGGAAAGCAAACCCAGGGGATGGATTGAATCTACCAGGCCCGAGCTTCAGCATGGGTGGACAGTGTCGCGCCCACCTCCGAGTCTGCCCACCTTCTAGCGACTTACATACGCCGGGACTCCGGACTCGAGTCACCGTCTCTTGGTTATCTCGCGCGTTCGATTCGAATCGGGGACTGGCAATGTCAGGCCGTTTTTCCTCTTGGCGCCCGCCCGTTTTTCTTGCACCGCCCCCGCATTCAACACATCAAGGTCTCGCTGGTTGCCCTGTACCCGCAGCACAGGCTGGCAAGACACGCCGCTCCACTCGTTCTTCCTCACCGCCCGCCAAAGCTCCCAACAAACTTGGCCTTGTGTACACGACGACGATACCCTCCAGGCGAAGGAAATGTGTATTCATGTTTTTCGGGGGCTCGGATCGCCCTTCTTGGATCTTCTCAGACTCTTGGCGAGCCATTCAACGGTACTGTCTCTACACATTCGAATCAGCGGCGAGTTTGCAGTTCAACGGCGATGACTCATGATAATGACTAAAGATGTGTCATTACAAGGTATGTAAGCCAAAGCGGACATTTTCGGTACCAGTCGGTACCGAGTATATACAAGATTAGTGCGAGTGGAAGTCGGCTAATTTAAGCGAGTCGCACTACTCGTGACCTTTGATCGGCTTGCCATCAAGTCATCATTTCCGGCATCGCATTGCCGATTCATCGTATTTTGGGTGATTATGGCGTTGGAGAGGTAAGTTTACTGCTGGGGGGAACGGTGTTCCCCCCAGACCCCCCTCCTTTGGCCTGACGGCACCTTGAATCATTTAAATCAGGCTTTAAAAGATTTTTGAACACGTTACGGGCGCCGGCCCGGACGGCTGGGGTTTCCACCCCAGACCCCGACCGCTGGCGCGGGCCTCGCGCTCGCCGCTGGGCCCACTGCGTGGTGCTAGCGCTCGCCGCTTGGCCCACTGCGTGGTGCTAGCGCTCGCCGCTTGGCCCACTGCGTGGTGCTTCGCTCGCCGCGGGGCCCACTGCGTGGTGCCGTGCAGAGCCGGGTTTGATTTAGTGATCGCCCGACTCGCACTTTTGCTGTCGAGTCGCACTGCTCGTGACGCTAAACGCGCTAAGCGGCGTTAGCCGAGAAATAAGCGACTCGCACTCGCAGCGAGTCGCACTAATCTGGTCATTCCTCGTCGGTACCCATGGCACAAAAACCGAATAAATTCTGTTTGTGAACCAGCGCGTTTTCCCCTCTATGTCCCGCTTTTTTTTTGCCCACAATGCGCACTGGTCCAATAGTGAATTTCCGGGAACCTTATTTCATTAATTTCACGAGACTGACTGAAGGCGTGCCAGTCCTTTACCCATATATCCCCCGATCGCGCGAGAATGACTTGTCGTTTCAATTTGGGACTTCCTCCGTTCTTGAGGAGAAGATCTCAGGCTGCCCGCAGTCCAGAGATGACTATCATAAATTGCGGCTCCTGTCAAGTTATATGTCAAGTTATAAAAACCCTCAAGGTCCAAGGGCTCCACTGCCCTATGCATCTGTTCCTAAACACCCAACACCATCTACACTGACCCAGCCGGTGCTCCGCAATACAAAGTTAATACACCGCTCAAGTTAAATCACCGCGCGACCACCATCAGCCGCGCTGTCGAACGCGACATAGCGCGACATTCCCCGACGACAATCCATTGGTTCCTCGACGAGCGGCCCTAGTGATGAGCCACTGGGTGCCTACACGTCGCAGGCGAGTATCTAATATTTATCTACTCGCTGAAATTGTGAATGTTTCTGCAGCTACAGTTAAACGATGCCGCTGAGCCCCGAAAGGCTTCGCTCGAGATCTCCCCTCCGGTTGAGAGCATGGTGGACGAGATAATGGTCAGCCCTTCTGCTCCCTATCCAATTCAAATCTGATGAGCCCTCCAGGTAACGTTTGTATATATCGGGCATTTGCGGAAGACGAAAGAGCGTGCGGCCCGCTCACCTACCCTGCTCAATAAATGAGGAAGTGTATTCCCCGTTGCAATCTTAATCAGTGGATTGTTTTGCTACATCTCTCTCGGATCAAGTTCCATCGAATTTCGAATTTCCTCCACAGCAAGCCAGATCAGCGGCCAACGGAGACTTGTACACTGTGCTTCTGATCCTCGGGGCGGCCAATCTGCATTCCTCATTGAATCACTCGATATGTTGGCCTGCTTGTCACGATTCTCGTAAAATCCACACTTTCTGACAGAAGCACTCGAACCTCCTTCCGAACCCGTTTGGGCCAAATTCAAGGCGAATGAAGGGAACAAACTGGCTGTGCATTTGCGTTTTAACGAAATCTCCACAGGAAAAATGCGCGGAGGGTTTCAATGCACCTTCACCCCAAGCGAAAATGCAGTGTGTGTAGCCTGGGTGCGTTTGGTCGCGAGAAAAGTGAGTGATCGCCGTTGGACAGGTACATCGGTAATTCATCCGGAATCCGGAGCGCGGAGGAATCAAGGCTCAAAGGCTAGGCAACCCGGAGGCAGTTTTGTACCGAGACTACTTTCGCAACTAAGTGAGTGCTCGCCTTCGTGTGCCAGAGTGTTGGCGTTGACTCCAATTTTCATTTAGGTCCAGGGCTCAACTGCAGAATCACCACACTCGTATCTACTTGAGCAAACTTCCGGAATAACTGAGAGGAATGGCTAACGGGGACTGCGAAGCTGTGATCGGCCAATGCAGCCTCGAATTCTCTCTACCTAATCCATAAGGTAAGACTGAAAAGTGTGTGGCAAATCTGATGCATCTTAGATTTTAGAGAGGTGCTGCTCCTTCAGGAATAAGCACCCTGTACTTGCACTACCGGCT
The DNA here is from genome assembly GCA_029203975.1 of Mycena vitilis. NCBI lineage: Eukaryota > Fungi > Basidiomycota > Agaricomycetes > Agaricales > Mycenaceae > Mycena > Mycena vitilis. Next base: position 97,146 of record JARGYF010000169.1, read on the forward strand.
CGTTCTGATGCGCCTCAGGGTTTTCACGCCTATTTGCCAAGAGGACGGACGTTTACAAAGGGTGCCATTTATTCTATTCGCCGCCTCTGAGTGCGACAAGCCTGACAAGCACAGGCCGTCGAATTCGGGCTCGACGGCGTAGAACTCGGGTTTGACGGCGTTCTGCGCATATATAAGCACGAGGGAAATACCGATTGGAACCATTCATTTCTCCGTTCGCCCCAGCATGCATACGCTGCCTTTTTCTTCTACTCTTCTTGCTTTTCTTTTTCTTCACCTTGAACTGGGGTCGGTCTTTGCCACACCCGGCCATCTCCCAAGATACTATACCAAGGACGCCAGTGCGGACAATAGCATCGGAAATAGTCGCAATGTTCGAGTAAGTTGTGTCAATTCGCATTGTGTTACATCCCTAACGTTCAGCAGTATACTGTCAATGTTACGATTGCGGGAACGAGTTAGTGTGAACTAATGCCACAACGGATGCTGCCTTACCTTCCCGACGTATTTCTAGCCGTTAATGCCTTACTTGACACGGGGAGCACGGACCTGTGGTACGTCAAGCTAGAAGGTTTACGATATACGGTTGTTGATTGTGCCAAAGGGTGCAGCCGCCCGGTGGACTCTCCGGCTCCTTCGAAAACACCGGTGTCCCCGCCAAACTCTCCTTCGGCGATGGAACTAACTTTGTAAACGGCACTGTCGGCCTCGGACTCGTTGAAATTGCTGGGATATCCATCCCTCGACAAGGTCAATCTATAGCTCTGCCTATAGAGTTTTGGACTGACAGAGAGGTTTCATAGCCTTCCTCAACGTCGCCAATGTGACTTCTACCTTTCTGTTAATCTATCCCCCGCTGATTGGGTATATCCCACTATGATAGAGCGAAGGGGAGCAGTTCGATCAGAGCCAGGGCATTTTCGGCATTGTTGGGCTCGGTTTCGACACCGGTGGCGGCATTCCTAGGGCACTCACGGCCGCAGGAATGAACGGCACTGAGGTCGGGAAGTCGGTTCTATCGAGCATTTTCGACCAGAACCCGACCAGCGGCCGATTTTTCTCGCTTTCCTTTTCGCGTCTCGGAGACCTCAACGACACTGCCGATGCATCCTTGGTTATCAGCGGATTTGACGACAATTTCACTGCAGTTCAGTTTGCCCCGATCTTGCCCCAGTTCCCTGCCAATAGCGGCAAGTGGAGTGTCCTGACTGAAGGAATCAGCATCGGCGGCTCTGTTATCGAGTGGACGTCTTTCACCACTAGTGTACCTCCGGGCCAGACGGTGGTCCTCTTGGACACAGGTACCACCAACTTCCTTCTTCCTGCCGAGGTTTGTGAATATGCACGTTTTGCCCAATCTGAAGATGCTTAACCTTTGTTAATAGATTCGAGATGCTATCTATTCCGCCGTTCCCGGCGCGGTCCTTGCCAAAAGCTCTAGGATTCGTGAGTATCTACCTTCTTTGCACTCGATGCTGCACTAACTACGATCCAGCTAATGTGCAATTCAGCACAGACCAGGATGTATGGGTCATCCCTTGCAACACAGCCGTCAATATGACCACAAAGTTCGCGTAAGGACAATTCCTTTGGGCTATCTAGAATCTGGCGAGCTAATCGATTACGTCGTCGTCGATTCGATTTGGTAGTGGTCAAGAATTTCCCATCCACCCTCTCGATCTCACCGATGTCCAATCTCTGGTTGGTCCGGACGGCGTCAATCATACCTTTTGCGTCGGTTCCATTACCAACGGCGGGTCCATCCTCACCGGGCTCGGGATAGACGCTATATACGGCGACTCTTTCCTCCGCAATGTGTATTCCTCGTAAGCTGTTCGCTTTTGCGGCCCACTGTGTATGCTCATATCTATCACAGCTTCTCGTTCGGGAACGCTACCACGCCCCCACATGTTCGACTTCTGGCAGATACTGTGACTGTCCAGGCCGCAAGCGACTTCGACAGCGTGCGGGCGAACGCGCTCAAGAACAGCCCTCCTGAGCTTGCCCCGCAGGACACCATCAACCTTTTTGACGGCGCCTCGTCCGGTTCTTCGAGCGTCGCCGCAGGCTCAGCAGCCCTTTCCAGCAATCCGGCGGGCGCGAGCAGCTCGAGCACCAGCTCTACCTTGACTAAATACGGGCCCATGATCATCGGCCTCCTCGGTGCGAACCTGATGGTCCTTCTCCTTGTTGCGGTCCTCAGCATCATGGCCTTCGTGCGGAACGGCCGCTCCAAGGGCCAGGCCCGCGCTGCGTATCAGCCTGTAAGGTTCAAGGAGGAGGTGATTAGTGCTCCCTACAACACCGAGTATTGAATGTTTCATCTCTTATGTTATTATTTCTTTAAAATTAGTACGCGAGACAAGAAACCTTAAGCTTCAGGAGCGATTTGGAAGCCTGATTCGCAATGAAAACCTACATCCAGATGCGCTGAGGATGGCTCGGACTCTTCATGTTAATGACAGCCTCCGTGATGTAAGGTGTCAAATTAAAGAATTGAACCAAAAGTTCAACCAGTGTTTGCTTGAGTTATATGATATGATCGGGCAACACGGCTGATGCCGTTCCGATCAGTCAAATCTGATCCCTCACCGTCAGCCCCTCGGCTCGACGCGTTTATTTTTGCGTGTCTCTTGCCTCTCTCTAGCGTCTATACTGTGGACAGATCCTTCTCTTTCTTCCTTATTGAGCACGCTCGAAACGCGTCCTCATGCCACCCTCGTATCTCGCGCTCGCAGTTTGCGCGTCCTCTTGGTCCGATGCCATCTTTTCAAAGGGTTGCCTGAAAAGTTCCCCTTAATCTTTGGGACTACACGAACGGTAACTTGAGCCGCTTTCGCACGAAGCGGCAGCGCGGCTTTCCTGAATCCTGCGACACCCGCCATCGTGCACTGGCCGTCGTACACGCATCGTTCGCACTTTACTGCGTCACGTCAAATTGGATTCCACTTGACTCTAGATTCCGTCTGCATTTGTGATCATCTCATGGTTTTGCTTTGTCTTCTCTCCCCGGCGTGCGTTCTTGGATGCCAATGGCGTGTGCCCCCTTCCTTGTCTATCAAGTTCCAGATGGCACGCACTTTGGGCGTCCCGTCCTCCCACCACCCTCGTGGCCGGCTATTGCGTGCCCTCCCCTATCATCGGGCAATTCTCGCACCGGGCTCCGTTTGAGCTCGCAGGCGCCTCGGACATCACGATCCTCATGCGTCCGGACGACGTCTTCAAGTTGTACGGCGGCCCGCCTTATTCAACAAGTCAACGTGGTCGTCGACATGTTCAAGAGCTCGCACGCTCCCCGCGACCCATTGGCGTACTCATTTTGCCTGTACTACATCTTTCGGACTGCAAGTTGACTCTGGTCCGCTGCTCCGTTTGAGGACTTTTGCCGTTCACCGTCTCCATCTTTCTACAGCTAACACCACATTACAGGGCCCGGTGTGCTTCACATCATATCTGCATTTTTGCCTCCCCGGACCAGCCTCGATTCGTACCTACTTATTGGCTCATTATTTTCTCATCGAACAAACTTTGCCATTCCTCGCATGCGCATTTTGCCACTCCTTCGTTTTCCACCCTGCCCGCTTTATATATCCTATCTATGCACCGCCGTGCGTACTTTGTTATTCGTACACTCCCTCGCACTCCGCGCATATGATATCAATGCTCTGAATCTGCTCTCCTTTCCTCTAGATCTCCTACTATTTCTTGCGTCTTGTGTGCTGCGGCCCTGGAGGTATCACTCTCTCTGGGGCTTTCAGGCGCCATCCGGTCCTTTTGTCGTCCACCCCTTCCCCCAGTCAGCCGGAACGCCCAACCCTCACCCACACACCCACAAATTCCCATCCTCGTCCCTTCCATCCGACGAGGCGCATTCTTGCGTACGAGGTCATGGTAGTCGAAAGCCAGGGCTCCTTAAGGCTGTTGACCTCTATTGTCCAACAGCGTGACCAAAATTTTGCTCAATTCCAAATTCGCCATTGGTCTCTCCCTTTGCCTTTCCTTTCCTCCTCCCCCCAAGTCCCTCTTCCTCTCCTTCCTTCTACAATGTCGCCACCCCCGTCTGGCAAGGGCAAGGAGTCTGGGACTGCCCGGGTTCTAGGATCGGGAACATCCGGTACGCATGCCACAAACCATTTTCTGGGATAAAAATCTAATGGGACGCGTTTCGTTCGAAGGCATCGCGGAGCTGTTGATTTTCCACCCGGTGGACACCGTTGCAAAACGGTTGATGAGCAACAAGGCCAAGGTTCGTGCATACCGCGCAGTATGGGCTTGATTTTGAGGCAATGCAGATCTCCTGGGGTACCGCTGGGCCGATCATCTTCCGGGACCATGCAACGGCGTCCATACCCAAGAAGTTCTTGTCGCTGTTCCCTGGCCTGGGCTACGCCGCGGGGTACAAGGTCGCGCAGCGGGTGTACAAGTTCGGCGGGCAGCCGTGGTTTAACGACCTCATCAACAAGCACTACAAGACGCAGTTCAACAACACCTTTGGTGAGCGCAAGGGCAAGATGATGATGCAGGCGACGGCCGGCAGGTGCGTGCCCTCTGCTGCGTGAAATTTGCTGAGCTTAAGGTGTGCCCAGTTTGACCGGCATCGGCGAAGTCGTGCTGCTTCCCCTCGATGCGCTCAAAATCAAGCGGCAGGTCAACCCGGAAGCCTTCCGCGGCCGCGGCGTCGTGCGCATCTTCCTCGAGGAGGGTACCACGCTCTACCGCGGCTGGGGCTGGACCATGGCCCGCAACGCCCCCGGCAGCTTCGCCGTTCGTCCATCCCTTCACCCTTCTCCTCCTCCTCCCCTTACCCATTGCTTTACAGCTCTTCGGCGCCTCCGCAGTGACGAAAGAGTACGTCCTCGGCGTGAACGACTTCTCCAAAGCGACGTGGGGGCAGAACTTCATCGCCTCCATCGCCGGCGCCGTCGCGTCCATCACCATCGCCGCCCCGCTCGACACCGTCAAGACGCGCATCCAGAACGCCAACTTTGAGAGCAAGGTGCCTGGGCTCACCGTCGTGCGCGACCTCGTACGGAATGAGGGCGTCGGCGCGTTCTTCAAGGGGCTGACGCCGAAGGTACGCGTGTCCTATGCATGAATGATTGTGTACGATTGATATTGTGCAGATCCTCGTCGTGGGCCCGAAGCTCGTGTTCAGCTACACGCTCGCGCAGTCGCTCATCCCGCTATACGCCAAATACGTCTAGTGGCTTTTCCTCCCTCCTTCCTTCGGGCGTGTTATCGCCCACCTTGTCTTTCGTGTGATGAGTCGGCGTACTCATCCCTCCCCTCCGTGCCCGGAACCAAACCACCCCCACTCCTACCCCCTTGCTCTTGCGCGCTCGTGCTCATGTCCCCCATGACCTTAATCTTAATCTGCTTATTGCCCAAAAGTACCCCATTAACCATACATCCACACACTCGTGTAGCCCTAGAACTGCATACATCACTAGATAGACAGACGCATGCCCAAAAAAAAACTTGGAAAACGGTCGTTTCGCGGTCCACGCTGCTAATTGCTAAGGAGGTTTTCGACAACCCAACGAAAGAGCGAGTAGCGAGCATTGAGGAGCACGAAATGAGGAGGGAGGACTCCGAAGAGCGGGCAGGAAGCGGTCAGGACAACATTTGGCATTCAGCATTTAACATTCCAAGTAGCTACAACAATGGGATCGCGCTCCAGCGGTAGAATCTACTACCTCGCACGCGGGTAAACAGGTAAGCAAGTGAGTAAGTGTCGTGTTCATTGCCCGGGCAACAACACATCGACATCGCCATTGCCCAGGCAATAACGGAGAAGGCGTACGTGGTACGCAGGCAGGCAGAGGGTCGCTGCACGCAGCGGGGTATGTATAGTGAGACGTGAGACGAGACGGACAAGATGTGAGATGTTCCGAGAAGAGGGAGAGTGAGAGCGAGCGACGGGTGCGGGTGGCAGAGATCCTGAGGTGGGGCGTGGGACGTGAGGTGGCGGTGGTGTCGAGTGAGTGGTGGGTGGTGAGCGATGGTGATGGTGTGCGAGCGAGATGTCTAAGACCTGGTCTTCGCTTCGGACAGCATGCCCATTTAAAACGCATGCGCGCCCCGCTTCCGGTGCATCGCAGCAGCAGAGCGCTTCCGCAGCGCCGCCTCTGCGCGACGCGCCTTGCGCGTCTTGCACTGTGCGTGCCCCGCCGACGCCGACGCGGACGTGGACTTGGACGCGGAGGCGGCGCTGCTAGTGCTACTGCTGCTCGCCGCGACGACCTTCTTCGCGGCGGTCGGGTAGGAGTTCGCAGTGGACGTGGTTGTGGCTTTCGGGGTCGTCGAAGAGGTGGTGGGCGTGGAGCCCGAGTTGCCGGAGTTGCCCGTGGACGCGCCGCTGCCGGTGAAGATGTCGTTCTGCGCGCCTAGGGAGAAAGATCTCGTCTCAGTCCCCGGAACGACGAGAAGAAGAAGGGAGAAAAGAAAGGTGCGAAAAACGCACCGTCGGGGAAGCCGCACTTGGCGTTGTACGCGGGGCTCTTGTGGTCCCCGGCTGCGTCGAAGCCGTCGACTTGGATGTTGTTGCCCTCGTTCTATTGCGCATATTACATGAGAAGGTTGAACGAATGCGAGGATGGTAGGACTGACCTGATTCCAGTAGATCATCTGCTTGGGGCCCTGCGAGTGTACACCTCAGATAAAGTGGTGAAGAAAGAAGGAGGAAAACCCGCACCGACGTGCATCCGCCGGCATTGTTCTCGCACCAGACAGGCGCCTTGGCGGCACCGACTGCCTTCGTGGAGGTGGCGCCGGTGACCTTGCACCGGTAGGGTACCATGTACATGTTAGGCTGGCCACAGCTAGAGGACATCGATCAGCAAAATTAAGGACGCATAGAGAAAACACGCACCCGTTGGGGACCTAAATTTGCGGAACGGAGACAGTGAGAACCGCGGTATAATAGAGCAGGGAGTCATCATACCCAACCCCACTAGAATGAAAGAAGCATTTAGAAACGAGGGTCGCGAGTAAGGATAAGGTACGCACAGCACAGATACATCCACCCGAGGGGCACGCGGGCATGTTCGCAGGGACATCGTAGCTGGTGAGTCGCTTCCACGGGGTGCTGCACCAAAGATAAGTAGATTTATACTGGCTAGGGAACGGTCTTACTGGTAGCGGACAGTGAACACCGCAAGATTGTCCGCGTTCACTGCATTGAGGTCGGACTGCAGAAAATAAAACAATTGAGATCCTGGGTATGTATCCCGAGAAGGGGCAACGCACAGTGTAGGCAATGGCGAAAGCAGTCCCAGCAGCGCGCGTCTGGTTTTGCGTGTGCACTGATCGAAAAACTGGTTAGGATCCATTTTTAATTCCTTCCCAAAATAACGCACTGTTAGGAGAGGTGATACAGGTGTCGACATTCTATAAATTCAGGGAATGTCAGGAGAAAGCACACAGGGGGCTGCAGGGAGGAGGGAGACGCACATAATCCTCGGGATAAGTGTTGCCATCGGGCCAGTCAGACGCAAATTTGCCGCTGAAGGAGAGCGAGGTCTCGCCGCGGTTGGACGCAATCTCGACTGTGAAAGACTCGCCAGCGGGGCTGCCGTGATGGTCCAGGTTAGTATCGATCTGGGTCGAGAAAAATGGCAACTAACAGCTCCAAAAATTGGCCTGAGGCCGGGGGGAAGTTGGGCACGCCATTGTACCCGTGGACTGCCGATAAGGATGTTAGGATCTCGTTTTTTTTTTGTGGGGGGACGCGGTACGCACACCACCAGTCATTCTTGGATAGCTGGTAGAGGGGGTGCACGACATCGTCGGTGTTGTAGTTGATGCTGCCACTGACGCCCTGTGCGAGATGCGCGTTAAAAGACTCCCGGACACGGTGGCCACGACGCACATTATAGGCCCACATGGACGGGTGCCATGGCGCGAGATGGGCGCGGACAACAGTCGCCGAGAGGACCGTGGCGAGGAGACGAGTGAACATGGTGGGGAGAAAAAGAGAGTGGGCGCCGACGGAGGCGAGGAGGAGGAGGAAGAGCGGAGGGGGAGGAGAAATCAAATCTTAACAAGTCAACCGAGAGTGATCTGTGCCTTGTCGTCACGCGCGTGACAGCGCCTAGCGATGACCGGGCAGGCTTGACCGCTTGCTTGACCGATAGGGATGTCCAGGGCGGCCAGGGGATGTCTCGGTCCTGGATGCCGTTTCTTCCAAATGAATTCGCTGCGGTCGTCAAGCTGCGCGCGCCAAACCGGGCGAAAACCCGGTTGTGGACAGGGTACTTGCTCGAGTGCCACACGAGTAAACCGAGAAAGCTCGTTCTTTAATTCGTCCCAGGAATTCCGGAATAACGACCGACAGGCAACAGCAGAAATGAAGAGGCGAAACTTGGCTAAATGGCCGAGGATCCGTCGGATTTGCCTCTATCGGGGACATGCTTGACTCCTACTGCAATGCTACTCGAGCGCCGCCGGGCCCCAGATGGCTAGCGAAGGAAGTGGCGAACGAGCGGGTGTTGTCTGTGGTATCTAGGTCCCCAGAGCGACTTCTCAGACTCAGGAATGTCCTCGGCGGTCCAATTCTTGAGCTTGTGGCAGCGTACATTTCGATGGTGGCCACCGGCTTTGGCTCGATCCCTCCTTGCTCCAAGCTCATCTCGAGGGCATTGAACTCCAGTAGGAAGCGAAAGAGAAAGGATTGTTTGCAGTGTGTGCAGCTCATGACGGCCTTTGTACGTAACCCGCCCACGATCCCAAAGCCACCGACCAACGTTAAAGCAGTCTTGCAAACCGGCAATTTCCGGCACTGCGCATCCTGGCGCGTTCACAGGCATTCACGGTCGTAGAATTGGGCAGAACCTGAGTGCTCCTGTGGACCGGAAGGCTGGAGTCTTCTCGCCGTCCAACAAAAACTAGTAAAGTGGCTCTTTGTCTGCCAGGGGAGAGGTTGCTTTCCGGTTCCACAATATGACAAGCGATGCGTAGGTCCAGGTGAAATTATTGTCTGGCGAGAGGAGCGCCCAAGAAATCGACTCAAACCTACTCAAACGAAATCTGCCACGGCTCCAAGCTCTGTAAGTAGCTCGAAAGGTCTATGTCTTTCGCGGTCTGGAACATCGGTTATACTGTCCCGATAGGGAAATTGCAGTTCTGCTCCTTACCACCACGCCTTCCAGAATGTCCGCCGCTTGTCTGGCCCGCCCGAACCTTTGAAGGTGCCACCGTGGTGTGGACGCGCGGTCATGCGACCCAGTCTGACCTTCGGCCGACCGCGAACCGGCAGGCGCGCGGCACTGGCAACTGGTTGATCACCGATGATCGATGACCACCAATACGACTGAGAGTACGAATGGTTCTCACACCGGAAATCCACCGTGAAAAGGGGAGCCAAGCCCCATTGCACCTCTATCAATCGCCCCAAGTTTCTTCAAGCAGGAGGGATCGGTCCCCAAATGACAAGCAGAAGCAACATTCCGACCACGTTCTGATCTCAGCTTCGGGGCATCGGAGCGTGGGGTTCATAAATGAGCCGGGTTTATCGAGTCAGTTCAGGACTTGTTCTCGACGCTCATGTCCACTTCACCCACCTCCACGACTGAGGGAGGTGCTCTGCACCATATTCCCTCTCATGTTTCACACGACATCCCGATGGTCACTCCTCCCGACCCCAAATCGGACGACTCCATCTACGATCGAATACCTCCTCACCGTAAAGCGATAATCACATGTGTTCTAGCCTTTTGTGGCTTTCTCTCCCCCATCGCGTCCACGACTGTGCTCTCGGCCATCCCCGAGGTCGCCGAGTCGTTCAACACAACGGGAACAATCATCAATATATCCAACGCGATATACCTTGTTTTTATGGGACTTGCACCGTGTTTCTGGGCACCCATAAGTCAAGTGTGTGCTTCCATTTCTGTCTCGCAACTTAGTCTCATGTTCGACCTGCCTTAGGTGTATGGCAGACGATGGGTAATATTTCCGCTCTTCATTGATCAGCACATGTTGAATTTTCGAAACACCGTAGATATGTCTGTCCAGTGCTCTCCTCTTCTTCGCGTGTTCGCTGGGCACGGCTCTTAGCCCGAATCTCGCCGCGTTCTTTATCTTTAGGGCATTGACGGCCTTCCAAGGGACCTCGTTTCTGATAGTCGGCGCGAGCTGTATCGGAGATATATATAGACCGGTAAGTTTCGGTCTTATCGTCGTAATACTCGAGCTCATTCTATCTATTAGACGGAAAGAGCTACAGCAATGGGTTGGTTTCTCTCTGGAACACTGATTGGACCGGCTATAGGGTATAGTCTCCTCGGAATAATTCATTGCACTCCATTACATCTAACTTTTCCAGCCCATTCATCGCCGGAGTTATCGTGACCTTCCGAAGCTGGCGCGTTATTTTCTACTTGCAAGGAGCCTTGGGCGGACTGGCCACGATTCTTGTTTTCTTCTTTCTCCCCGAGACAATCCATCATAAGCGCTCTGAGGAGTTGAGTGGGCTAACTCGGGGCCAGAAGGCGTATCAGCTTTGGAAATGGACGAATCCGTTCAGGGTAATCAAGCTGTTCAGATATCCCAACTTTGTATGTGTTGTATTTATTTTTACCGTCCTTCATTGAAGATCCTCCAGATTATGGCCGTGAGTCGAATTCGCCCTCACAAGCGATATGATTTGACCGTTACGCAAGGCGGCCGGGAGCTCCGCGCTTGTGTGGAATATGTACTCCTTACTCACGCCAATTCGGTACATAATCAATCCGCGGTTTAACCTCACGACGCCCATACAATCTGGGTTGTTTTATCTTGCTCCTGGTTGCGGGTACATTGCAGGTACCGGCGTATTTTTTACCTCAAGCCTGCAAAACTGACGGCGCATAGGCACATTTTTCGGTGGCCGATGGGCCGACCTGACAGTGAAGAAATGGATTCGAATTCGTGGTGTGCGGATCGCCGAGGATCGGCTTCGCAGTTGTGTACCGTTCATGGGCGTCATCATCCCTGGCTGCATGCTCGTATATGGCTGGAGTATAGAAAAGAAGGCTGGCGGTATCGCTCTGCCCGTAATCGTCATGTGAGTTATAATACAAGCTGTGGTCGGCATATTTGACCCCTTCCCCCAGGTTCCTTCAAGGTTGCGCTCAACTCTTCTGCTTTCCTAGCTTAAATACGTACTGCCTCGGTTAGTGTCGGCCCACCCTTGACATTCTCTTGTTGATCTAATTCTATAGACGTCATGCAAAGTCGCTCAGCAGAAGTAGTGGGTGCGTAGCTCGTTCTGCTACGTGTTCAACCGATGACCGGACCGTCAGCGGGAAACTACATGGTTCGATACTTCTTTGCCGCTGCTGGGTCTGCGGTTGTGCTCCCGGCGGTGGACAAGATCGGGGTAGGTTGGTTCTCGACAATAAGCTCGGTTTTTCTGGTTCTGGTCTCGATCGGCATTTACTGCACCGCGCTTTGGGGAAAATCATGGCGAGACAAAATTGATGGGCTGCCTGCAGAGAAACTTCCGGATTTAAGACCTGTCCCGGAAGTCGACACTTTGGACGAGAAGCAGGTCGTGTAGTCATCCACCTAGGAAAGTTTAACATAGATTTACTTACTGGGTTTTCACTAGAGTTATACGTTTCTGAATCATAGACATTTTTCACACAATTTCTTCTTTGTAGATACGGGGTTGCCCTGAGGCTTTGGTTCATGGTTCAACGTTCAACTCGAGTTCAACTTCGACAAATAAGCTTCGGACATGTGACTCGAGCATCTCGGGGGTTGATCCGATCGGCGACCTCCAATGCCGGATACTGTCAAGATACTGTCAAATATAGTTAGGCCAGCCCACCCCGCCCGAGCTTGCTCTTGACCACCTCGTACAATGTCGACCCAAGGTACGTATACGGGTGACGCGCACCTATCTGGGGCTAAATCTGCTCGCAGATCTTGCCATCCCTTCTTTATTCAATGTCACAGGGAAGATTGGTATGTTGTAGCCTTCCTTGGAGTTTTGCGCGTCTTTTATGCCCCCCCCAGTCCTCGTAACCGGCGGAGGTGTTGGTATTGGTAAGATGATAGCGACTGGATTTGCGCGCAATGGTGCAACGGTCTATATCGCTGCGCGGAAGGAGCCCCAATTGAAAGAGGTGCGCAATACCCATTCGAGCCTGTGGCCAAATAATAGAGAAGCGTTACAGGCTGTCGAGGACATCAGAAAGGTAGCTACTGGCAAAGTACATTATATGGTCGCAGACGTCAGCGTATGTGGGCTTTAACTTTGAAAGCGGATCTCACAAATAGTCACCAGTCCAAAGCTGGCTGCGACGCGCTCATTTCCGAATTCCAAAAGCGGGAGAAAAAGCTGCATGTACTTGTCAACAATTCCGGTATCACTTGGGGCGGCCCCTACGACGACTTTCCCGAAGAGAAGGGCTGGGACAATGTCTTCCATGTCAACGTCAAGAGCGTATTTTACAGTGGGTGATGGATTCGAGTGACAATTTATATTGACTGACCAGGGCACATATAGTGACCGCCGGGTTGGTCTCGAAATTCATTTTTTATGACAACTGGATTCACGAGAGTAGACTTTCAGACTACCTAATCAAAGACTCTACACCGACTGACCCAGGACGAGTCATCAATATTTCTTCTGTTGCGGGAGTCAATCCCCAAAGTGAAGGAGCGCTCAGCGATAAAGGAAACGGAACGTGGAGCTGTGCGTCCTTTCCTCGTAGTCCTCTTCGCACTTAACACGGCATCCAGACCAACCCAGTAAGGCTGCTGGTACGGTTTCCTTTCCGTCGCCGCTTTTCAAAAGTTGACACCGTGTCAGTGAACCACCTCACCTCGTCCCTGGCCGTGAAGCTTGCCCCCAACTTTGTCACCGTCAACGCCATTCTTCCAGGGTGTGTAACCGGGAAAAAAAGTGATTTCGCTCGTATCCTTAATCGAAGTCAGCGTCTACCCAAGCAAAATGACCGCGTTCGGCTTCAAGACGGCCGGGGACAAGATGGTTGCCGGTCAACCCATGGGTAAACCTATTTCTTGCTTTCGGTTTTCTCAATGACTGACAAAACAAAGGTCGTGTTGGAGCGCCGTCAGATATGGCGGGTCTCGCCCTTTTCCTTGCGTCGCCCGCGTCGGCCCATATTACAGGACAGCATATTATCACGGATGGTGGGGCGAGGTTGTTCAAGATGTAATCATGCGACTATTTTGTTTTATTTCTTGCCCATCGCAACGGTATCTCGCCCTATTATCGCTAAGCTTCTTGAACGCACTGCTCGTCCAGCTAGTTTATCCTCGGGTAATTGAAGGGTGTTGAGGGGAGTCTCGCCGAGGAAAAACATCGATGGATCAGTGGTTGTGCCGAAATCGTCCCAATGAATTTGGGCACAATTCACAGTGACGTTCCAGCAATGAATCCGTTCAACTAAATACACCGCGCATTTTTCGAGCTCAGGAAATTGAAGAAGCACCTGGAGCCACGGAAAAGGAGGAGGACACATCCGTAGATGATATATTATAAAGGTCAACGTTGTAGCACCCTCCCGTTCCGAATTTTGAAAACAATCTCAGTCTGGACTCTGTCAAAACCAACCAAGGCTGCCGGTAAATTCGGCGTCGTTCCAAACGTGACCGGCCGCGGGACACAACCGTGCCATGTCAAGCACTTCGAGGTTTGCTCACGACCTCGAGCAGCCTTGAGCCCAACTTGAGCTATGTTTCTGATACGCTTTCTCCCCAGCTCCACTTGGCGCTGACACAAGAACTCGAAGGCCGCAGATCTCGACAGAAGACTCCAAGGATCATGGGCGGTTTTAGGAACTTTTAACAGCCTCCTATGCTGTTCACTTTGTAAAATAAATAAAAACATCTAAATATTCTGAGAATCTGAGTAGTGAGAATGAAAGGAAGTCATATCGCGAAAACTTACCTCCAACATCGCGGGTTTTTGGGCATACATCTAGAATGTTTGACAGAGGATACATCGCAAATTTTTGAGGCCCTCGGGACTTTTGGTGGGACATCGAGAATTTTCGGAGACAACATCGAGAATTTCTGCAAGTCAACATCGAGATTTTTTGTGGCACATCGAGATTTTTTCGGGTACTCCCGGAAGCCGTCAAGGGCGATGAGGAGACCTGCCCGCCAGCTGTCCGAGACGGCGGGCGGGGCACGGCGGCCACGGCGGCGTCGCGTCGGTCGTCGTTGAGAGCAAGTTTGGAACCGTGGGAAATTCGGATCACCGCACCGGTGCTTGGTCCTCTTTGGCCGCGGCATTTGCCGGACTACCGCTTTTGGATTTGCTCACCCGAAACCGACTTCGTTTTGCTCGTTGTTGGCTCGTCGCGCACTGGACTAGTGCCGCCTCGTATATATCTCTGTCAGCAAAGAATTCTCCCTGACTGGACCTCGTTTCCACATACAACCAACTCGCTACCAATGCAACTCATACAGCCTGAGATTCGCACTGGGCGCCAGACTGAGTCCTCCTCGAAGCCGTTGGTTGAGCCAGGCGAGAATCGGAGTTATCTGTTTCTATGCGCATCAGATATTCCCGATGATTACCAACAACCTCAGCGCCTCATGGCTATTCTGCGTGCAAAGTGTCCGATCATAGAGTCTGCCGTGCATGCAGTCACAGCGTTTAAGGAGGAGTAGAGCGGCAGAAATTCCGGTGTGTACCAATCCCGTTTGCCTCTACATCTGCTGCACAGAATCCACTCTCACCTTAGGTCGGCAGACACGACCTTACGCGGTGTTGAGATGGGCCGCAGACGACCTCGTACGGGCATCACCGCCGCCTCGTCCTTGTTACAAAAATGCGGTGTGCAGCACTGTAGTCTGCTGCGAATGGGTCCCGCTAGGAAGTTTGGGTAAGCACATCGTGCCATGATGATGATCGTGGGCTCCAATGGTCGAAAGAAGCTGACACGGAACACGGACGCAGCAAGCACGATTTGGAGGACGAATGTGCAGGTGCATGGCCCGGGGCAGATCGTGCGCGCTGCGTTGAGGTATGTGATAAATCCCAGCTCAAGTAGGGCCTAGTGCTCGATTTGAGGGCCACAATGTTGTAGAAGATGGACCGAACGTGTCGCGGACGCGGAATCCGATCTACATTGTCTGCTATGAATCCATCGTCCCTAACTCAGATCTTTTCATCGCCGTACACCAAAAATGAAGTGTATCAACAGTTAAACCATAGTGTGGTCCGACAGTGAACGCGCCGATAGTGGTGTGTAGTCCCAGAAGTAAGGTATTGAGACACAGAGTAGTAAAAGAGAGCAATGACAATACATTCCAAAAAATGCACCACACCTTGCGGATTGTGAGGTAACGGAGTCTCGCAATCAAAGATCCTTGCCCCCAATAATCCAAGTCGCGGGGCTTTACATAGTAAAATGAGAGAATCAAGTCGGCAAAGTTTTGTGTTTAACGAGACTCAGACTCAGACTGCCGAGCTACTGCTGACCTACTGAATATTTCTACCCTGTATGTAGATCTGTACAGGAGATTTTCCTACGGACTGCGAAATCCGTGAAGTACTACGGGACACAAGTGCTGACTCTGTATCATTGGGAAATCTCCTCTGAGAGCTGACTTCAGCCGTTACAGAGATGAAGTTTAGTGATAATTAGGACGAGGAGGGCACGCCGTCCAACTTGGCCTCAACATTCCTGCGGGCCCCGGCGCTCGTTCCTACCCAGTCATGTCAATGACTTGGGGCTTCCAAAGCGGCGAGTCCGTATAGTGATTAAAGTCGGCTTCAGCCTCCCTGCCAGGCTTTTCTTGGTCATTGACAGACAGCAAGCAGAGACAACACGAAGAACGGCGATGGAAATCTGCTGCTTCCTCCCGCAACTCCACTACAGTGCCGTTCATCTGTGCCCCTGAAAGAGAGTGAGTGAAATGCAAGGGGAAAACACGACTATGCATCAGTTCTCCAATCACGATACATATGTACGTGCTTGATGTTGCAAATTCCTTGTGCCGCAAAGCCTTGAGACTCAAGTAAACGGAAACCTGGAACGAGCCTACCGGCGGAATACTTATTCCGCCCAAAAATGCGTCAACAATGGCGCGTCGGCGCGTCCGAGACACAGCAGCAAACCTGAGCCATGACCGTTGCCCTAGCTTGAAGTCATAGAAATATAGGCAGGTGGGCACAGAGGAAGTAGTGTTCCCGGTGAAAATGAGAAACTAGCTTATGACTCGGAGAACCTTGAAGAGGTGTCCCAACTTCCGAGAGAGTTCGACCAAGAGTTCCGAAACGAGAGTCGAGACTTCAACAGCTCAAAATTCCAACAAAATTCAAGGAGATTTGGAAACAATTGGCACCTGACGAAGCAAACCCAGCGGCGAGATCTTTGGTCGGAGGCGCTGGCACTGGCAGCGAGCAGGAGGTCGACGCGGACGACTACTCGGCAAATCAACGGCAAATCCAAAAGCGGTAGTCCGGCAAATGCCGTGGCCAAAGAGGACCAAGCACCGGTGCGGTGATCCGAATTTCCCACGGTTCCAAACTTGCTCTCAACGACGACCGACGCGACGCCGCCGTGGCCACCGTGGCCGCCGTGCCCCGCCCGCCGTCTCGGACAGCTGGCGGGCAGGTCTCGTCACCGCCTTGGACGGCTTCCGGGAGTACCCGAAAAAATCTCGATGCGCCACAAAAAATCTCGATGTTGACTTGCAGAAATTCTCGATGTTGTCTCCGAAAATTCTCGATGTCCCACAAAAAGTCCTGAGGGCCTCAAAAATTTGCGATGTATCCTCTGTCAAACATTCTAGATGTATGCCCGAAAACCCGCGATGTTGGAGGTAAGTTTTCGCGATATGACTTCCTTTCATTCTCGATACTCAGATTCTCAGAATATGTAGATGTTTTTATTTATTTTACAAAGTGAACAGCATAGCCTCCGGTCGTCTTCGCGCCGCTTCATCTTGAATATTCGAGCTTCAATTGTACTCGACTTTCGGAATCCCAGGCAGTCGTGCTTCGATGCCGAGGCTCGCCGCGGGTGGCATTTTCGGAGGCGGCATTTGCAGGCGGCACTTGCGGCCGCCTGAAGGAAAGACCGCGCTTACCATCTCAGAAACCCGATCTTTGATGTTCTCGGGTTCTTCTACTCCGGACGCCGATTCGCCGTCCTCAACGCACTACTTGCCCGCACCGGCCATGTCCGTCACAGAGGTGGACGGGACTGTTCGCGTTCCCTCTCGTGTTGTACAGGACACGACCATGATCGACCTTACGACTCCAGTCCCCAAATCCGACGACTCAATTTACGACCGACTGCCTCCTCACCGGAAGACGATAATAACATGCGTCATATCTTTTTGCGGATTTCTTGCCCCGATGTCCTCCACTATGGTGCTTTCAGCCATACCGGAAGTGGCCGCTACTTTCAATACAACAGGATCTATCATCGATATAACCAATGCAATCTACCTCGTATTCATGGGCATTTCGCCCTGTTTTTGGGCGCCCATAAGTCAAGTGAGTCCTCTAAATATTATCTAACAAGTCATGCAGCTTACTGGTATCGAGGTCTATGGCAGACGATGGGTAAATTTTGTTCTGCCAGGACGACAACTTCACTGAATGAGAACAATATAGATTTCTCTGTCTAGCGCTTTTCTGTTTTTCGTGTGCTCGATAGGCACTGCCCTGAGCCCCAATCTCGCGGCGTTCTTCGTTTTCAGAGCTTTGACCGCCTTCCAAGGAACCTCGTTCTTGATCGTTGGTGCCAGCTGCCTCGGAGATATATACCGACCGGTGAATCTTATTGAAACATTGCCATAGCTCAACTCAAAAGATCATTAACAGACCGAGAGAGCTACAGCAATGGGCTGGTATCTTTCTGGTACCATCCTCGGACCGGCGGTGGGGTATATATGAAGCTATGTTCAAATGGCATTCTGATCACATTCTATCTGCAGACCATTCATCGCTGGTGCTATCGTGACGTACCGGAGTTGGACCGTTATTTTCTATCTGCAAGCTGCCTTGGGTGGATTGGCCACAATCTTGGTTTTTTTCCTATTGCCCGAGACAATCCATTATAAGCGCTCCGAGGAGCTGATTGGGTTAAGTCGCGGGCAGAAGGCTCGCCAGCTGTGGGAAATGACGAACCCGTTACGAGTTATTAAGCTGTACCGATACCCCAACCTTGTGCGCGCTGTCTTGTCTATCTACGCCTTTTACTCAAGGCTTGCAGATTGCCACCGTGAGTGCGCTGGCGCTCCTTCGTGCGAGTCCATCGCCTGATATCTCTATAAGGCAGCCGCCAGCTCCGCCCTCATCTGGACTCAGTACTCGCTCTTGACGCCAATCCCATACATCATTAATCCGCGTTTCGCATTGACGACGCCCATGCAATCGGGGCTCTTCTACCTCGCTCCCGGCATCGGATCCCTCGTAGGTAAAACACATTCTTTGCAGATCAGCTGGCGGAATTTATTGTTGATAGGTACATTTATGGGCGGTCGATGGGCAGACCACACGGTGCGAAGATGGATCAATATCCGAGGGGTACGCGTCCCCGAGGATCGACTTCGAAGCTGCATACCATTTGTGGGGGTTATCATTCCCGGATCAATGCTCGTATACGGCTGGAGCATAGAGAAGAAGGCTGGCGGCATCCCGCTGCCTGTAATTGTGATGTGGATTTTTCCGTCTTTTCCCCTTCTTGGCGAGAATCTGATATCTGATTGTCTCAGGTTCCTCCAAGGCTGTGCCCAGATGTTCTGCTACCCCAGCTTGAACACATACTTCCTTGGTCGGTGCCCAACTCAGCCAGATCTTCCGGTTGATGTATAAGTTGAATTTTGCAGATGTCATGCAAAGCCGATCCGCAGAAGCCGTTGGTGCGTCATTCCATTCGCCACCTGTCAAGTTCAAATCTTGACGAGTCCCCAGCGGGAAACTACATGGTTCGGTACTTTTTCGCCGCCGCCGGTTCAGCTGTTGTGCTTCCAGCCGTGCAGAAGATAGGGGTTGGCTGGTTCTCCACCATAAGCTCGGTTTTCCTGGCTGTGTCTGCGGTGGGCGTGTACTGCACTGTGCTTTGGGGAAAGCTGTGGCGTGACAAGATTGACGGACGGGCTGGTGAGAAGCCTCCCGAATCCTTTGATCAGCCACTGGCGGCCCAACCGCCGGACGAGAAAGGTGTTGTGGGGTCGTCTAAATAGTAGAACCGAGATAAAATGGGGTGCATAGATTGATGTCTATTGGTACCACCCGATAAGGATGCTATACCAGTCAATCCAAGCCAGTGATGCTAGTGCTCAAGAGAACTGGTTTTGTCATGCAGCGGTGATCCATCAAATAACTTAACCAAACACTGGTTGAATTTTCGGTTCAACTTCCTAAACTTCATGTTCTGGCACTTTACGTCGCTGGAGGCTGGAGAACATTCAGTGGGCTGCATACTCGAATACTCCTCGTCTAACAGTTTCTCTAAAGGTATGGCTGCTGACCTACCGAAACATAACCAAACACTGGTTGATTTTTCTTCGGTTCAAGTCGATGCGTTTGCGTGCGTGTGAATGCCTCCAGTTGCAGAATCTACTGCGTTAATTATTTTGTCGAACGCGGGGATCAACAGAACTGTGACCATAACGACCATGCTGTAGCTACATTATCAGTTTGAAGACACGGCGTCCAGGAGTCTCCTCCATTCGCGTGAATAACAAACTGTTCACTTAATAAGGCCACAATCGAACAAAATGAACATTCATGTCGTAAATGAACACTAATCAGAATACGCAGCGTTGTTGTCCATTGTCAACGGCGCATCCTCCTTGAACCTCACGGGCTGATAAGCCGGTCCTGTCGAGCGACCGTTCCGCACAAAACCGAGGATCCCGAGAACGGCAACGACAAGGAGGATGACGAGATTGGCGGCAAGGAGGCCGATGACGAGAGGCCCATATTTTGTGACGGTGGAGTCAGTGCTCGAGCCGCTGTTGCCTGCGAGGTTCCCCGATACCTTGCCGGAGACAGCGTCCGAGTGTGCGGCGACCCTGGAGGAACCGGAAGATGAGCCGTCGAAAGCGTTGATAAGATCCTGCGGGGCGATCTCAGGAGGGCCGTTCTGTAGGAGATTTGCCCGAACAGTAGCGAAATCGTTTGCGGCCTGGTCGGCGACAGTATCCGCCAGAAATTGAACGTGTGGGGGTGTAGTATTGTTGCCGAACGAGAACCTGTGCCAGCGATGGACGCATCGGCAGTGTCGTTGGAGTCGCCGAGACGCGAAAATGAGAGCGAGAAAAATCGGCCGTTGGTCGGGTTCTGGTCGAAAATGCTTGATAGAACCGATTTGCCGACCTCGGTACCGTTCTTCCCTTTCGCAGTCAGTGCAGCAGGGATGAGGTCTCTGGGACCGTCGAAACCAAGCCCTACAAGGCCAAAAGTGCCCGCTGCCGCATCGGCCCCTTGACCGAGACTCTGATGACATGGATCAAAATCGAAAGCACAGGATAAGAAAGGACTTGCATTTATAGCGTTGATAAAAGCTGTGAAACTTTGGTAGGTCGGTTACGCGGAACAGAGAATGTAACCCACCTTGATCGGGAATCGTAAATCCTGCAATTTCAACGAGTCCGAGACCAACAGTGCCGTTCACAAAGTTAGTTCCATCGCCGTAGTGGAGGATCGCAGGGACACCAGTATTGTTGTAGGGCCCAGTGAGCCCACCGGGCGGTTGCACAATCAACGTCCGCAACATTGCGCAAATTGCTGCTCGACGTACCGCATGTCCGTGCTCCCGGTATCAAGGATTACATTGACAGCTAAAATAAGATTTACGGCGAGTTACAGATGACAACATGTGTTGCAGCAAGACCTACAAGTGCCCGCAACAGTGAGGTTCACAGTGGCCTGCTGAATGTTAGGGATACGACAAAGGGCCGAACCGCACAACTTACACGTAGATTGCCCTTGTTTATGATGTTGTTCGCTGTACTGGAATCGGTGTATTTGGCGAGCCGGCCGGCAGAAGATGAAGGAAGAGGAAAGAGAAAAGCGTAGAGGTGAAATGCATGCTTGGACGCACGGAGAAGGGAATGATTTTTGTTCCGCATTCTCCTGCTTATTTATGGGTAGAACGGCGGTGTAGCACGGGCCTGAGCGCGGCCTGTGCCTGTCAGTGTTACTCGAGTGGAACGCCGCTAGCAGTGATCGGCAACATTCGGCAAAAAAAAACTGGTTTCTTGGTGAGCCAGAGCAAAGAACAAAGAAAGAAAGCAAAAGAAAAGGCAGATTACTTGTAAATACTTGTACTGAGGCAACCGTCACGGTCACGGAGGGGTCTGTTGTTTGCCCAAACCCGCTCAGGTCACGGTCACAATTCAGTTGGTTGCCTTGAAAAAATCGTGACACTGGAAAAAAAATCTGGAAATTTGCCTTTTTGGCGAGTTTTTGGCCCCTCTGGTTGCCCAAATTGGCAACGGTCACGGTCACCCAGGGTTGCCTTGATAGTGTCACGGTAGGTTGGTCCGTTGCCTCAGTAGTCCAGACCGCACAGAACCGCCGAAGAGCGAAAGAACATAGTAGTACCGCAACACCAAAGGCACAAGCATCAGAGGCACAGCATCCAAACCCGCTAGTCCGCCAGAGATATAACCGACCAGCTTCATAAGCTATGGGCGGCGATTCCGTTGTATGAGGAGCACCGCCGAGGATATCGATAAGAGTTCAAAGCGGTTATGGGAAAGCGGTTATGGTTCTCGGCGAGCAAGGCGTATCAGAAGATTTTTATTTGGAACCAGATCTGATTGTTATCTGGATTGTAAGTAACGGTGCATACTTGAGCGCACAAGTAGGGCGAGGCACTGCGCTCAAATGTCCGCAGGGGAAACATTCGATGTCCGACGCGGGTGGTATTCAGCTCCAGTCTAGAGTTTCACCTGAGCCGCAATACCTGTACGCGTGAACCGTCCACCGCCATCCACGATAATTTGTGCGCCGGTCACATGGGCCGCGGCGGGCGATGCAAGGAAAAGCGCGACACCGGCCATATCCTCCGTTTTGCCCAGGCGTCCTGTCGACACGTCAGCGATTCTGTATTCGAATGCAACGGATAAAGTGATTACCTGTCGGCTGCCCCTTGGCAAGTATTCCCTCGCCAGCGGTCTTGAGCCCGAACGCAGTCATCTTGCTGGGGAAAAACCTTTGGCGAGCGGGAAGTTAATGCTGAGCAAACAGACCACAATGGGGAGGGCAAGCGTACCCAGGTAGGATGGCATTTACGCTACGATGGTAAAGTTGGTAAAATTTCTTGACGCATCACAGAAGGAAACGTACGTGACTTGACTGGGTCCAAGTTTCACTGCCAGCTGGGTGGTTAGGTGGTTCACTTGAAAGTGTAAGTTCAAGAGACGCAACATCGAGGGGGAAAATACCGGCTGCTTTGCTGGGCTGATCTGAGAAGGGATGTTGGTAAGATGACAATCAGGACGCCGTGTAAATGACAAACAGCTCCAGGTCCCATTTCCATCACCGCTCAACTGCACCAAGTCAGTTACGGTCATTAAGGCAAAGAATAAATATGAAGCCAGGAACGTACCGGATTTTCGCTCCATGGAACTACGGAGTCTGTGGAAGAAATGTTGATAACACGGCCAGGATCGTGAGCCGTAGCGCCTTTAGTAAGGTAATCCGTTAACCTGTCTCAACCATGAGACGGGGGGAAATTGCCGGGGGGAGAATTACCCGGCAGTCACTGGAAGGGCGAGCAGCTGGTTTGGAACATTCGATGAAAATAAAGATCAAGCTCACTGTAGAAGATGCTTTTGACGTTAACGGCAAAAACATTGTCCCAGCCTTTCTCTTCCGGGACATCATTGAACGGCGCGCCCCAGCTGATGCCAGAATTATTGACCAGGACATGCAGTTTGGACTCGCGTTTCTTAAATTCGGCAATGAGGGCATCACATCCTGCCTTCGACTGTCGAGTGCGATGTTGAGAGACAGAGGGGGACCGAGTCGCGTGCCACGCACCCCGACGTTGGCCACAATGTAATGTGCCTTCCCGCGTCCCAGTTTGTTCAGGTCATCGACAGCCTAGACGTGGAATGAATAGTGCTGGGGAGATGGATTGGTGCACTGATGCGCACCTCTTTCAGCTGCGACTCTTTCCGTGCGGCAATGTAGACGGTGGCGCTATTCTGGACAAACCCTGCCGCTATCATTTTCCCAATCCCCGACCCGCCTCCCGTCACCAAAACTGCAGCATGTGAGACGCGAAACATCAACTCGGGGCTAAAACACGGTCACCTATTCTTCCTTTCACATTGAAGAGGGATGTACCAGCTGTTTTATAAGTCAGTGTATTGCCTGGAGATGAACAAGACTCCGCACATAGAGTAGACATGGTTAGTGAAAGGAGACCAAAACTTGCAAGTGTCGGCTCGGCTGTCGTTGATGCCCGGCAGTCGGAGGTAGTTTCCCCGGAACTGCTGACGTGATCTGTTCGATTGGTTATCTCATTATGCTGGCCCAAAAAACTGAGCCCATCCCAAGTTCTAAAACCAGCCCCGATTTGTTACATAACGGGTTTTCTCTTTGACGGCTTAACGGCCCAGCGATGATGCAGTTCAAGAGTCATATGTATCACAACTTGAACGAACGACTATCTGCGTTGCAACTTCCGCGCCGCTTTCGTATGGCATTATCTATGGCATTATTTATCGTTCTTTATTCACACGTTTTGTGTGAGGTCCAAGTCTTCACATCATACTTATTTTAGTCGCCAGTCCCACCTTTTGGGCCTCACTCTCTACAGGCCTCTGCAGTTCCAAGTCCACAGTCCATTGTCCACAGATACGGGGACTTGAGACTAGTGACTTAGATTGTGCTCAACATCGATCTCGGCACGAAGGCACCACAGCCACCCAACTATCGCACGCGCTTGCAATGAACTAAGTTGCTCCTAGTCCTTCCATTTTCGAGCGAAAAATTGCAGATATCTTTGTATGAGTCCTCGAGACCTTCAGGCTTGAGGCAGGGACCTGGAAATTATAAATCACCTCGAGAGCAATTTTGACGGCCTGGATAACAGTACCGGAAGGTTCAGCCCATTTGCTGACCAGATGAGTGTCTCTCGAGGTGATTTGTGGATCATCCTTCTGGATGAGTGCAGGACTAAATATGCCTTACTTGTTTATGCACCCTCCGACGGCGAGACCTTTGCAAGGCATGATAAATCAAACATAGGGGCTAATATCCTATTTAGGACGTCGGCACCGCTTCGGTAAATCAACGACAGTAATGGCTTGAATGGTTGAGTGTAGATGAGGATTCATAACCTGTCAATGGAGCCTTGAAGCAGAATATTCCCTGTTGGTAAGCCGGGACTACGGTGTACAGTCTCGAAATGCCGTCATCCGACTTCGAACCCGGACTTGCCGGAAATTTGATCTTTGCGACTCGCGACTACGCCGAAACTGGAGACTACGACCTTGTGAGTACCCCAAATCTGCAGACTGAGGATTGTGACTGAGAATAAAGAATGAAAAAAGACCTCATACTTTCGTCTTCCTATTCCGAATTCTGGCCGATACTCCCGACATCCACCCCGTGCCCGGGTACCCGGAGCATGTTGACGGGCAGAATTCAAAATGTGGGGATGCATCGCCGATTTATCCATTCGCTCCATAGCCTCTGGCAATAGGTTCTTCCTAGTGGCGAAGGCTCGCGGAACTTGGAAGAAGCTTCGAATCTTTCAAGCGCTCATATTTCCATCATCCTCCCGTCATCTTTATCGTCACTCTTGTCCCAGGCTATTTAAATGGGCTTTGTTGCGAATTTCTCCCCACTTTCTAGCTCCCATGTCTCCCTGGAAAATACTCGCTGCGCTTCTTCCGCTGGTGCCCGTTGCACAAGCTGCTCCAAATCCCGCTCCCTTCACTCCTGCAGGAGGCATAGGCACAAATGGAACGCCTCCAGTATACAGCCCCATGAGCGACTTTGACTTTCAGTCCCTGGTGAGGCTATATCATCGCTCCGAGTTACGTTCCGCTGAAAGTGCAACGAGAATTTGGCGTTGAACCAAGAGTGGATCGAACTCGATTTATTCCACCATGGTCTCGCTCAATTCTCCGTCGACGAGTTCGAAGCAGCTGGCATCACCGCAGCCGACCGCTTCCTGATTGAATTCATGGCAGACCAGGAAGTGGGCCACGCTACACTGATAGCGAACATCCTTGGACGTGAGCAACTTCTACACTTTTTATTCCGCCCAAGGCTAACGTTACATAATTTCTAGCGACCGCAGCAAAGCCTTGCAATTACAGCTATCCGTTCACGACCGTTCGGGAGTTTGTTGACTTCTGCCAGAAGGTGGGAGCCTAAGATCACCTACTTCAATAGTTTCTTGACATGTTGAATATCAGCTCACCCGATTCGGCGAATCCGGAGTATACGGCTTCCTCGAACATCTTGACTCGCGCCCAGCTGCCAATCTCCTATTGGAATCTATAACGACAGAAGCCCGTCAGCAGATGATCTTCAGACAATTTGAAGGACTCTTTCCCATGCCGGTATGTTGTTGCATCTAAGATAGCGGACTTTTCAACCAAACACAACACAGGTTTGGTTCGAGCCAGGAATCACTCAGTCGATGGCCTGGACGTTGCTCTCGCCGTACATCACGAGTTGCCCAGCCGAGAATCCGCATATCGTTTTCCAAAACTTCCCAGCGTTAACCATTGTCGTGAGTGTTGACGTGCATTCCCGTTTTCAACACCCACACCCTTCCTTCAGAATAATCCGTCTGCTGTCCCCCTTGTGAATTCGACGACGGCGGAAAACTCGACGCTGCCCGCCATAACGCGCAATCGCACCACTCCTTTGTCCACCCCGGGTTACCAAGTCGACCTAACATGGGAAGAACCTGGAAAAGTTACAGGCTACAATGGTTCCTACATCACGAACACGTCCGCCACTGGGCCTGCTCAG
Source organism: Mycena vitilis (assembly GCA_029203975.1). Lineage (NCBI taxonomy): Eukaryota > Fungi > Basidiomycota > Agaricomycetes > Agaricales > Mycenaceae > Mycena > Mycena vitilis. The sequence continues at coordinate 123,079 of JARGYF010000169.1, forward strand.
GTAAAATTCCCATTCCGTGGCACTGCGGGATGCTTATACTGATGCTCTTGGATAGTTCGTGGCGTGGATTTCACAGCTGAATACTACCTATACGCCTCTGTTCAACGTCAATGGAACCACTGGCTCGACTCTTCAGCCCAATGCGACAATATTTGGGAACGGGAGTAGCCCTCTGATAAACGGGACTATGTGCGTGGTTGTATTTCGCAATTTGGGTTTTGCTAATTGTTACCACAGCTTTATCGCGGTTACAGACAACAACACATATGTGACGCCGTTCAACCTTTCCGAGATAAACCAGCACATTGTCGCCGGACCTGCGATGTTCCAGAGCGGCTGAGAGATGAACTTCTTCTGGCGAGATGATAAAGCACAAAGAATAATATATCTTGACGAATATGTATTGTATGATGAACAAGAATAAAGTATACTAAGTGCCGCATTTTTCAACTTTCGTTCAACCGAAGTCGGGTTTAATCGCTTAGATGAAGACAAGAACAAATAGTTGCAGAGAAGAAGCTACATACATCCATAGTACCATAAGGGCCGAAAATTTTGTTTCAAAGCAAGAACAGGCGAAGCGTTAACACCGGTTGGCAATTCAAACGAGACCGTGGAACTCCGCAAACGGATCGTCATCCTGAGTAGTCTCGCGGATCTCAACCGCTCCGCGGATGAAGCGCGCGGCGCGCGGCCCAACGAGATGATCAATGAAGGCCAACGCCATGTCGTTACCTGCCCAAAATATTCGTTGAGAAGTTGCAGCGTTGAAGAAGAGATCAAGGCATACCCGCCGTAACGCCAGAGCTGGTCCAGATTTTACCATCAACCACCCAGCGCGCCTTAGGCACCCACTGAATATCTTTGGGTGTCGCAGCCTATGCAGTTTTATGTTGGATCAAGTACCCACTAGATTTAAAGAACGTACCACAGTGGCACGGTAGAACGCCTTGTTCGTCGTGGCCCGCTTGCCGGAGAGGAGCCCCGCGAATGCGAGGTACACGGACCCGCCACAGACAGAGAGAACGTATTTGGCCTTGGGCGCCTGCGCGACGATGAACGCGATTTCTTCCTTGGGTACGTTGTGCTCGCCCGTTTGGGGGTTGGGGATCGGGCCTGCACGTATATTTTGTATCGGGAAATGGGAGAGTTAGAAATAACGAACCAGCAGGGACCCAGATGATGTCGTACTGCTTGCCACTGGCGAGCGCGGCAGTGTAAGTCTGAGTGGGGTTGACCGTCGGGGCATCGGCGCCGCGCATCGAGACCACCGGGTCCATCGTCGGCGAGAGATATTCGAATTTAAGGCGGTAAGGAATATCACCAATCACCGCGCCAAAGACAGGGTGGTCGGCGTCGTTCAGGCCCGAGAGAATCTCGACGTTAGGAATAAAGTCGGAGAGGGTGACGCCTGGGCAAATGCAGACGGCGACGGTGAGTGTTTCGGCCATGATCTCTGAGGTGTCTTTAGGATTGAATTTGGGTGGTTAGTGTGTTGGCTGGGTGACGAGCTGGGAGTGGAGTTGAAATACGATTTTTTTTCACCAGGAGGTAAGCACAACATGTCAGGTCGCCGAGACGACACGCCGCCCATGCCTAGTGCCAAGAAAAGGTTGGGTAACAATATCGCAACTACCGATTAGGGCGGGAGCGATTTTCATATTGTGGACGCCAGATTCCGCAGTCGAATCGCTGCGGATTACGGTCTGGATATCAGATAACAGTCGGCTGCCAGGCAAGTGGTAACTTGAGGAGGGCCGCCGGGCAGACGCGTACAAGTGGCATGTCCACACGAAGTCACCACATTCATGTTGCGACTGCCGTGGAGAGGTATCCGCAGCAGAAGAAGATCCAGAGGTGCAGAAGAGGAGTTCGGAGGACCTGATAGAGAATGAATGCTGTCCCATGCCGTTTGCGAACTTTGCATGTTGTAAAGAGAAATGGCACTATGAAGCCAGCTCAGGTTGAAATTCAGCAGGACGTAGGTTGATTAACACCTTTCAACCTATTTTGGGTGGAGTTTAGGATGAATTTGTATCAACCTATAACACAGGTTGATATCCGACCTACCCATTTCAACCTATGTTGGGTTGAATTTCCCGCGATAGCACTGACCACACGAATCAACCTATGTTCACTTCAACCTATCACAGGATGTTTCACGCAAAACTCTCGGATACTACCCACAATCTCACCTCTGATCAACTGGATGCCTTGTTTATGACTACAGTTCGGCGCCTGAATGTCCTCAACAAATCCCGAAGAACGACAGAAAACGACTTGGACTTGTCCGAGTGTCGGAGACAGGAGACTGTCAGTGTGATCAAAAAATGACGTGATTCATCGCGTGATTTGATGGTTGGTTGCCACGCCCACGACTCCACGTCGACGACTCTTTTCCGTACTCCCATGTCGCTCTCGTCCTTCCCCACTGTCCCTCCTCGTTATCCCCACCGTCGTGTCTTCCCCTGGTGCACATTCCTCAAAACTTGCTTCAAGGCCACCTCTGCTTTCAAGGCCTTCAATGTCTCTCGGCCTCCATCGGCACATTGCAAGCTGTGTTCTCTTCAATACCTCAAGCAAGCCTCGAGCTCAGGCTACCTTTACTGCCCGGTCCCAATGTTCCTCAAGCCAACTGTCTCGACAAGTCTTTTAAAGCCGCTGCTGTCCTGTCTTCCTGTCTTCGTCGGTGGATCCGCTTGATTTGGTGATCTCGTTGGGAGTTCGGTGGATTGTCCGGAGTCGCATGTACGTGTGCACTCCATTACCCTTGCCTCCCAATCTAATTTGGATTGATAGCATTTGGATCGTCACGCATACCACCAGCGCTTCTTCCCCTCGCACACCATGCGCACCAAGCGCTTCCCGTCGTATGCGCCGTCCGCGCCGTGCCAATCGTCTTTAATCCTTAGTTTACTGCATGTTCTTCCGTTGTGAAATGAGATACATAATCCAATGCATTCTAAATGGCGTGTTTCAGACCCCCCTGCGACTCTCAATAGTTACCTGGAACATCCTACGACAGGATGAATTTACGCTGCACGCCCCATTCGGCAGTAGGATGTTTTGACCCCCTGGTAGGTAACAAATCAACCTGCGCAAACCAACCTACAGCATCGCGCTTATCATCCTACGCCTGTTCAATTTCAACCTAAGCCGGGTTCAATCACACTCTATCATAGATTGAACTGTAGGTTGAATTTCAACCTTTCCCGCCATCTCAGAGTGGCGAACATCGTCGATCGACTGGTCAACGACCGTGACGATCATATTGAATTTTTTCGAGCCTGACGCACGAGCGCATACACTCCGGCCCATGCTCTGGGTAGTCTCCAACCAGTGCCAGTCCCAAGAGAGTGCGTATCCGGGCACTTTCCGGACAGTAAGTCTATCGGCACTTTGCGTTGCCGCGTGAATTCGCCATAGTGGAATGGTTCCAACTTCCAAGATCAAATTCATCCTTCAATGGCACTGAACTGAATAGAGCCCAAAGCTCCCGTGTGCCCACCGTGCGAGCTTGAAGCGCCACTTGGTAACGTTCAGTGAAGTTTCAACGTTCCCGATTTGAATCTTGTATCGAAGTTCTGGCCCTCTTTCGCGGTGTTCCGCTTCTCGTACGCATTCCGGTGGATACGGATTGCTACCGGTCCCAGGGGAAGACGTCTCGCAAGAGCCTTCGCTTGCGGCGTGGTGGAGAGAGAAAGAGAGCGGCAATTGAGTGGCAAGAGAGTGAGTGACGAAGTCAATGAGCCTAAAAGGTAACAAGACCAAACATGAATGAGCGTCTTTCTCGGGCCTCGGGAATTCACCGTGTCACGGCGTGACCTGGCGTGCCGTGGCGTGCAGGCGTGCACCGTGCCAGCGTGGCTCTTTCTCCTGGTTTTCATCATCTTATGCACCACTAAGCAGGCTTCAACTGGCCTCGTATTCCTTCCACTCAATACAGCATGTCGTCCAATTGCAGCAACACTTTAGCCAAAAAATCGCGACCAAGTTGCGACTTTATTCTTGAAGGCTTTCATGCTTGTGAAACTTTGAACTAGAAGGTGTACCGAAGTGGAATTGAACATATAAGTACCTCCCTCGATACCTTGGACTTTCGGATCGTTTTCCTTGAGGCTGCGAGTCTTCGTGTTTTCTGGGTCTACAGACTCGGAGAACACCGCGACATGCTATAGTTCATTCAAATAAAATAAGCTGTCTATTGGCTCAACATCTAACCATTCCACAGTCACCGAGACTTGTTTAGGACTGAGATAAAGCAAGAATCGCAGTCGTAAAACATCGGGGATTCAAAGTTGACCAAGGTTGCACGCCAGTATGGCACGGCTTCGTCGCGCCGTGCACGGTTCATGACACGCTTGTGCACGCCATGCACGCTCCGCGCCACGCTTGTGCACGCCACCGTGTAGCGCTAGCGTGCAGTAGCGTGCGGCAGCGTGCAATAGCGTGCGATCGTGTTCACTCTCTCTGGAGTCCAAATCTTGCTCTTGCAACTATCGCAGCAAATGTCTAATGGTGTGTGTCTTTTTCTTCCCCTGGTTGTCGATGTTTACCGTGTACTCGTCAGACTTCCATTGTGTAGTAATTTACCGTTTGAAAATAAACAGTTCATTCATGGATCATACTGTCGGGATTTTCATCTGGCCCATTTTTTTCCATGCCCAACTACTCTCGGGATTCGCGGCCTTGATACCAGTGAATTAGGGATTATATGGCCAGCACATGCTCGTCTCCGGTCATCGCCATATTGGGAATGTCGATCGCGATCGAACAATTTCGAGGGCATCTAATTAATACCCGCATTCTTTTCCTAACAACACAGCACCGCGACCTCGCAGCCCCTGCTGCCCGGGCCAGGGCAGCCGCAGCGCGATGGTACTGGTATGTCGCAAATACTTCGCCGCCATTTATTTACCGACCCTTCTATCTAGGGATTCTTTCGACATATGGCCCATCAAGGCCTGCAGTATTTTGCTACGCAAGCACCGCCCGCACCGTTTTTTCCACCACAACAAGTGCATGTACCTCGTAAGTTTCTATCTCTTGGTGCTGTGCCGTGCCCCTCACCATCGCTTTTACAGCACATGTTAACCCCTCGCCGCTGGTGCCGATTTTTGACCCAAATGGTACTTGCCTTTTTACTCGTTTCTGGGCGGTAGCGGCGGTCCTGGAGGCAAATATGAGACGGGCAAGCCCGACGCAGTTGTGGAACTTATGTATTCAAGCCGGGATAGCACGCCGAAAGCAACGCGTCAGACGCCTGGCCAGACTGCAGAGAAGGAAGACCATGATCCCTCTGGCATGGCCCGTGCACTCCTATCTGAGTGGGCCATCCGAAAGGTCGAAGGCTATGTCAGCACTTCCGCGGCGGAAATCTCGAGCAAGGACGGAGGGTTCCATCTCAGGAAGGAGCAAACGACGTGGGAGTTATCCACGGTTTCTCGCTCGCAAAGGCGATACTGCCCATCGAGCTCAAGGCAGGGGTTCTCCTGCGCATACTCGCGGCAGCGGCGCTGCCTCCGTTGCTGAGCGAGAAGCTGCGGCCGTCTGTTGCGAATCCTAGCCCGTATGCCTCTCACCTTTCGCGCCCTGTCATCCCGGGCTCGGGAGGAAACCGAAGGGACCCTCTCGTCGTAAGTCTTGCATATTGAATCCTTGTCTGGCGAGTCCTGATGGGTTTCCTGTACAGATCATAATTATTACATTGCTCATGCTCATGTACGCCCGGAACCTCCATTTTTCGGTCTTCCGAAAGATTGTGGGGATTTGGCTCTTCTCCAATAATGCATCTGCTTCTATTTTCAGTGTGTTGAGTAGAATCGGCCTCTCTTCTTCATACACCACCATCTTAAAGACGCTCCGCGCTCTTTCACAATCGGCACAATCCATCGTTCGGCAGAAGGCACGCCTGCGAGCTTTCCTTTTGATTTACGACAACATCAATCGCATGCATCGCGCGTGGGATTTATGGACTTGCTAGGCTCAGGCGCCTCCTCGGGTTTGCGCTTGAGATTCCTCGCTGGTGATCTCTCGGGAGATCCTGCATGAAACTCAGTGCGCGGGAGTTCAGTGCGGATATCGGCGGCGGCGGCGGCAGGAACATTAGAAGCCGCAGGGGCAACGTCAGGAGCGACAGGTGCTTTGACGATGAGCCGTACACTCTTGATGTGGTCCAATCCGGCGGTTACTGTCCACTTGTGCAGTCGTGCATCACGCTGCTTTTCAAGAGCAAGCTCGTGGCGGGTCTCGAGCTCGTTGCGAAGATCATTAACGAGGACCTTCACAACACTCCAAAGAGCTACACCGTAGTCCTCCGCGTACTTCCATTGCTGTATTCGGGCTTTGAAGTCGTCCTCGGAGGTGATGAGCAGAAAATCGGCGGTGATTGAGCTAACAATATCTGGCGGTAGAAAGACCCGTGCACCGATAAGGAGGGTGTCGGAGCGTCGAGGCTGGCTCCATCTGATCGTGCGCGCAGATTTTTCGAGCTTATCCGCGACGACCTTTAGGTCTTTCGCCTGTGGCTTCAAGTAGCCTGGCACCTTCTCCGCCTCCGGGTCCACAACGTCGTCCTTTGGCTGCTCTTCCGCTGCTGCAAGGGGCTTACGGGGCTCGGGAACAACATCCCCAACGCACGAGCTGCACCGTCCGCAGTCTTTGTTCACGCCCGGGTTACCGTATACGATATTTATCTGCCGGTTAACACACCGATTGCGACCGTGAGCAGCGAATATCAGAAGCAGTGAGGTGCAAGTGCGCTGCCCTGGTTTGCCGAGTTTTGCGACAGCCCCGGGTGCTTCCTTCGGCTTTTTGGTCTTTTTGGATTTGGCAGAGGTAGCCGCAGGCACTGCTGGTACAATCTCTGCTTCGGGCTGCGTGGTTGTCGTCGTGGGATCCGCTACAATGGCCGCCTCGGTGTCTGCAGGTGCGGCCACGGCGGTGCGCACATGCGACCCCGGATCTTTCACATCCAAGACCCGCTTGTCTTGTTTGCCGGCCTCCGATTCGACGTACGCCATCGCGTCGACCATGTCCGCCTTGGTGACATAGATCCACGCGAAGCCTTTCGTCCCGCGCTCGCGCACTGGCCGTCCTGCACGTTGAATGAGGGCCGACGCGCTTGCAATGGGGCCGTAGATGATGACCCCAGCAAGACCAGGAATGTCGACACCGACGGTGAGGACGTCCGTGGAGACGTGAATGAGGCAGTCTCTGTCCTCGCCGCACTTGTACAGGGATTCCATGCCCTCACTCTTGCATTCCGGGCAAGCGAGCGAGTGATGGTGGCGGATGAGACGGCGTGCATATTTCTGGAGATGAGGTGGGAGTAACGACCGAAGGTAATTCACAATGCGATGACCTTGCTCGATGCTTTGCACGAATAACAGGTATTTCTCGGCGTCGGATGCCTTGGTGAGGTCGAGGGAAACCAGCCAGTCGAGGTCGCGAAACTCGAGACCAGAAGATGTGTATTTGATTCGTCGCACAATCAGTGCAACGTTGTGGCGTTCGCAATCTTGTTTTTCGAGGTGAAAGCCAGGTCGGAAGCCCATGAGCTTGACACAGCTGTCATACTGCCGGCCAGGCTCTACGCTCGCAGAGAGCCCCGCAAATGTGACGTGGTCGGGCAGCCGAGCTCGCATAGTCGGGATGTCTTGGAAATCTGTCCGAAATTCGACTCCCCACTCATCCGCGGCGTGGACTTCATCTACAGTGAATTGAGCGAGGCGCGAGCGGACGTTCTGGTTGGCAATGAAGCTCTTGTACTCCGCGCTCTTCAGTGTCTCGGGGCCGATGAAGACAAGTCGGTGCATGCCCGTCTTCGCTTCAGCCCAAAGTTCACGCTTCGGAAGCGCAAGTGCAGCGGCGGTGAGCGTGTCCGAGTTGATTGCTATCGAGCTGATGTTCTTCTTGAGCATACTGGCCACCTGGAAACTTGTTAAAACAGAAGATACACCACAAACAGGGCCTTACCATGTCTCGCTGCAAGAAGTTAGTTGGAGACACAACGATAGACATGGTCCCTTCTCGTATGGCGGTCGGAATGCACTTTTATTTAAATCAGTATAAAATGTCCATTTTCATCGTAAAATGTCAAATTTGGACTCACAATGTTGAGAAAATAGAAACTTGTCTGTCTTGGGAGGAAGAAGCCTCAGTTCCAACTCAGTTCACTGAAAGAGTTAAAAATGTGTAGTTCAACTTTGGTTGTGTAAACTTTCTGTCCGGGGAAGTTTGTATAAAGTGTCTGAGAAGAAAACTTTGTATAAAGTTGGGCCATTTTTTTGATGTACAAAGTCAGCATGAACAATTGTACATCGTCGCTGTGAAGACTTCGTGTAAAGTGAGCCCGGCGGTATCACTTTAGGCAAGTGATGGCATCACCGGCCAGATGGAGAACACCTTTGGGGGTCATGAGCACCACCACAGGTGATGCTCAGAGGAGTGATCCTGCCCCCCTGACGCTTTCCAGCTCCCAGATGTAACTTCCGAATGGATTCGAATCTATGGGCGGAGGGAAGGCTCGATGCCGGCGGCGCCGAGATGATCCGTGATGCGGCAGCACCGCCACTCATCACTGATACCACCGCACAAACTCTATACGAAATGTTCACCGCTGTCTTTTACGCATTTCTACAGTGCTCAACTTTACACAAAGTTGTTTTTCAGACATTTTATACAAAGTTGCTCAGACAGAAAGTTTATACAAATTTTGAGACCCAAAGTTGAACTGCACATTGTTGAACTCGGCCGCGGACTTTTAGTTGAGTGAAACTTGTGCCTCTCACAATGAATGAACTTGCATTTTCTCAACTTTGTAAGTGAAATCCCGACATTTTACGATAGAAAGAGACATTTATAGTGATTTGATTAAAAGTGCATTCTGACCGCCATACTCGGACCATTAAAGGTATGTAGATGAGTGCAGTCTTTCCTTTCCCTGTTGCAATAATGCATAGGACGTCTTGGCCATCCAGAATGCGAGCCGGACATTCGACCTGAAAAGTATCGAGCTCAAAATCCAGTTGAAATCCAGTAAAGGTGCGACCTTTTCTTTGAGCTTTTCCGCGCCGGTAGCAGAGAACCAGGTGAAGTCACGTCGCGTCGACCAGTCGAATGCGGGCGCGATGATTGGTGTAGGACGCGCCGCATCCGACATGGCGGTACGCCTCAGGCGTTTTTTGTAAAATGTGACTACCTTCACGTGCTGTTACTCGAATTGAAATCGAATTAGATTTGATCCCAAACATAGTTACTCCTCGTCGTCGGATGCTACTACTGCAGTCCCTCCCTTTTCTCTCCTTCCGTGGTCTGCGATAGAATTATTTGGTAGCAATTCCGGCCGCAGGCAATTGAACCGGAAAGTAGAACATGTTTTGGCTCCGGAAAGTCCCCAACAACCACTCGATATGGTTTTGAAAAACACCTGTCTATAAGTTACCGAGGGCGGAGACCGATGCGCGTCCTGAGACGCGTCTGCGTTGACCATTTGATCGCGCTGTTTGGTTGCGAGTGGTCAACACGTGAGATTTGCGGAGTTTGAAACAAGGGACCCGTTAAGCACCCCTCATCAAAAAGCAGACGTCAGATCAAGATATATCTTGAGGTACGAAAGTTCAAGTGAATTGGTCTACTCTGCCTCTGGGAGACTACACAGCGTTGCAGTTTAGCGGTCAAGACACGCTTGTTCATGACACGCTTGCACGCTAGCACTGCCACGCCGGCACGCCAAGCCACGCCCTGCCACGGCGAAAAACCGGTGCCCGTCTTTCTCTATCGTGCGCACAGCCCTGTGGTAACCCTAGCGCACTATGACCTCCTTTCTGGGAAGTGTGCAACTCTCATGCATCTCATGCTTGACTGATCTCTATATCTCAGGTGGCTGACCAATGGCTGACTGCCAGTGAGTCGAGCCTCGAGGCTGCACTGTCACGCGTCACACTATCGGCGTCGAGGAAGTGACCACGCTGCACGTGTGCGTGACGTCGCGCGGCGCCGGCGGCGACTCTTCAAGACTCTTGAGTCTTTTCGCGTTCTCCCTTCTCCGACTCTGTTTGATTGAGTGCCAAACTCAGAGTGCGACACGGTACGTCAAACATGTTGATGCTCCGTCTGTATAAGCATCGACTAAGTAGTCCAAGGCTCCCCAAATGTCCGGCAATTCGCTGCCCGACGAGATCATCTCAGAGATTCTTTCCCCGGCGTTGAAAGTCACCGATGGGATTTTCTCCGACACCAGCGACGTCTCCCCCTTTGCCGAATACTCAGAATCCACCTCCGCTTATCTCCTCGTTTGCAAATCGTGGCTTCGCGTTGCTACTCCTCTTCTCTACAATGTCGTCATCCTCCGCTCGAAGGCTCAGGCGAAAGCGCTCAGTATCGCCCTGTCCAAAGACAAGCAGTTGGGTCCTTTCATGAAGAAGCTACGTGTTGAAGGCGGATATGGACCGCCTATGCGTGTCATTCTGGAATGCTCCCCAAATATCTCCGACCTCTGGCTTTCCTTGGAAATTTATTCTTCGGATAACTCAATTGGGCTGTGCAAAGGACTTACTCTGATAAACCCCACTCGACTTATCCTGCGAGACTGCTTGTACAAGCGATTGGACAACAAAATGCTCTCGCAGCTGGTTGACGCTCTCGTGCTGTCAATAGCAAAGTGGGATCGCCTGGTGCGTCTCGGTTCATTCAATAATGATTGGTGTTAATCCGTTCACTCGCTAGTGTATTTTCGATTGTCCGTATAGTGGAGTAGGTGGTCCAACGTCCGATCCCAGCAGGCTGATTATACGGTCATTGCTTCAATCTAAACGGTTGCACACGCTCTCGATCCCTTACCCAAACTGTCTGGACTGGGCCTACCAGGCTTTCAAGCCCTGCCCTTTGCAGGCCATCCACATCAAAGGGCCAGTGTGGCCCTGGGAACTCAGTCACATACCAGCAGATAATCCAACTCTCATGGCTCTTGTGAAGTTTCGCGAAGCAACGTAAGCCTCTCGATCACTTCTTCGTTTACTCCCATTGAAGCAATCGTTCTCTGTGTAGCGCTCCGGGTGAAGCGAAGGTACTGGAACCGATTGAGCTTCCGCAGATTGCTCCATCGCTCGATCCTTCTTTCACCCCTCTGGCTGGAGCCCCGGAGGCTGTCTTAGACCGTATCTTATATTTTGCAATGTTTCTATCGGACCCAGTCCAAAATCCCGTGCACAGCGATATTTCTCCAAGACTCCCGCTATTATTGGTCTCGAAAGCATTCCACGCACGTTCATTTAACAAAAAAATGTTCCACACTATATTAATAGCATCCTCACAGAGAATCGGACTGCCTCACTACTACGCTCATACGTCGCTGAATATCCCGTCGTCAGTTCTCGATCTCGCCTCCGTTATCTCATCCAACCGGTCGATTGGCTCTCATATCCGCATTATTGCCGGGAGGTACCTGAATTCCCTCGGGAAGGACTCTGGCGATGCTGAAAACCCTTCGATGCTTGCGATTCTTTCACAAACAATTGGTCTCGTCCGAATGGGCCATCACAAAAACTTCCCTGGTGGTCCCTCCCCAATCGATTGGACTTCCTATCGGCGTCAGACCGGAATCTCCTGGCCTGCCTTCGCGGCATTAGCGCGCTCTTCTGGCTCCACCTTGCGCGAACTCTTCGTTCGGATCGGCACCAGCCAACAGGCGTCGACTATCATATTCAGCGACTTGACTGCTCTACGATGTTTGGACTTGCAATGTGAAAGCGACTTTGGCGACATGGCAAACATACCCGCCGACGGATTTCCAAGCTTGGAAGTGCTACGAGTTTCGTTGGCAAGCCAATCCTTTCTAACTGCATTATCGCTGATGAAGTGAGCCGTACACACCACAATCTCCAGTTTATTTGCTAACATCTGTCAGATTGGAGTCCCTTCGACATGTTGTGTTTTGCTACGTAGCGCCGGCTGCCGAGACGTTCCTGGAGGCTCATGGCCCCAAGCTCACCGAGCTTCAGCTTCCATACAGCCTGCTCCAAACCTTGAAGGTCGGAATACTCGAACTCTGTCCAAACCTCAGTACCATATCATTGCCAATGCGCGTGCTACTGGTACGTCCCGCCACATTCGATCCACGCGCAGTCTCCAATCCTTCTTTGGCCAGATTTTTCCCCTGTCCGCGAACGATTTCCGCTGCGCTGGAAAGGTTCCATCGTTGGTGAAGATCGCGCTAAATTTCCCATTTTTCGCCAAGTACGTCGGAGTCGTGTGTCCCATTCAACTACGGGATAAACATTCTATTACAGACGCAAAGATGTGATCGCTACATGGGAGCGTTTCTTTACTACCTTCGACCCCACCTCCTTCCCAAACTTACGCGAAATGGAGGTCGAGTGCTGCGTTTGGCCAACGAGCGAGTGCGTATTTTGTTCAGTCCGCAATGCGTCGTGCTCATTTGTTGTGATACAGACGAGACATAGCGAAGAGTTGTTGGGTGCGCTGGGCCGAGATTTTGCTCAAACATAATGTTAGCCTCACGGACAAGACTGGCAAGAAATGGCGGCCGAGATTGCAAGTCAAGTAGCCAGTTCTTTCCTGCGAATCCTGTACGGACTATGGTTCTGCGACATATATGCGGACGGTATCGCCGACTTTTTACGGTGAACGGCTAGACTTCAGAAATGCCATGATAACGCGGCAAGCATATCTGCAGAGTAAGACTGCGTTCGATTCAAATCAGACGTGTACAATTCTTCAGTTTACTCCTCTGGCGGTGCGCCACCCCTCATCATGTCCGCCATTCCCTGCGCGCCGTTCTCGCCTAAGAACATATCCCACATCGTGACCCCCTCCTCCGCGTCGGCCTTCGCCCTCGTCAGCATCGTCTCTTCGAACTCGCGCACCCGCGAGTCCACCGCGTCCTGCCACGCCTTCGCATCTGCCGCCTCGGGCACTGAGGCCAAGACGTGCGCGAGGTCAAGCGCGTCCCAGAGTGCGAAGTTGACGCCTTCGCCGGAGGGGATGGACAGGTGCGCAGCGTCGCCGAGGAGCGTCACCCCTACTTGATGCGGCCAGCTGTGGCCTATGGGAAGCATGTACATGGGCTTGATGTCCGCCGCGGCGCCGGGGTTGTCGAGCGTCTCCTCATCGCACGCCGTGCCGATGAGGTCCTTCAGCGCAGGCGCCCACCGCCCGCAGAGCGTATCATCGCCGAGCAGCGTCGCTTTCACCTCTGCGGCGGTCTTACCTTGCAGCCCGCGCGAGGCGACCCAGTGCTCGTCGGGCGTGCCGATGCAGATGTGGATGCGGATTGAGTCCTGTGGGCCGCGGTGCGTGAGGATGGTGTTGCCGTTGCCGAACGCGTGGAGTAAGCCTGGGCCGGTGAACTCGACGAGATGTGGGTACTTAGTCGACGCATGGCGGAGCGTCGCGGGCATGAACTGCGGGCCCTTGTAGAAGGGCTGCGCGTCGGACAGAAGGGGTCGGACGCGCGACCATGCGCCGTCGGCGCCCACGACAAAGTCATAAGTTGCAGTACCGTGCGCGCCGAGGTCGAGCGTAATCTCCGTCGCACCGGTGCTCGCGTTGGGTGCACTGCGCACGCCAAGGACTTTGTGGTCCCACTTGATGGTGTCGGCGGGGAGGCTCTCCATGAGCAGCTTGCTCAGCGCGTTGCGCGGGATCTCCGGACGTGAACCGTCCCCGCCGTCGGTCGTAAGCAGAACCGTGCCGTCAAAGTTGAGGACGCGGTTCGCCTCGGAGCAGTCACCCACAGCCGCCTCGAAAGCGTCCCATAACCCGCACTCGCGAATGGCGCGCTGGCCGGACTCCCTGTGCAGGTCGAGCATGCCAGACACTTTGGCGAGGTCGTCTTGGGTGGGTTTGGTGCGCAGCTCGTAGATGGTAGTGCGAATTCCCTGCTGGTGCAGCAGGCGGCCGAGCCCAAGGCCACCAGGGCCGCCGCCGATGATGGCAATTCGAGGATGGAAGACGACGGACATAGTGGTAGCACTGATGTAGAAAGTACAAGAATCTGGGGTTTGCTTGAGGTAGTCCTTCGGATTATATACTGTTTCTTCCGGCTGGGAGCAAAGACACGCCGCGACTGGCAATCAGGCGATCCACGTTTTCGTAGTTGCCTCGCAGCTGCGCGCAACGTCGAGGGGCGGCAATCTTTTACCGGCAACGCAATGCGGAATGACCTGCCAATGTAAAAGAATTCGTGTGAGCTCAGTTCAGACCCGTTCTCCTTCGGAAGTGCCGGATATTGAACCGCCAGACAGTTCCTCCTGCGTAAGAGACGAAAGTTGGGGGATTTCCTGGTCGCCGAGAACGGCGTAAGCAAGGAGTCATGTCAAAACCGCTGACCATTTGGGGCTGGGAAGCTGCGCTTGTTCAACGTCAGCGCTCAGGCTACTTACCCAATTTGAACTGTTCCAGGCACCAAAATTTGTTCTGCCGTTGTGGTGGTGAGTCGGACAGTCGTCGAGGTAAGAAGTAACACGGGCAAACAAGGCCCCTATCTCAGCAGCTTGTCATTCCCCGTTTTGCTTCTCCTCTTCGCATACACTGTTGTCGGAGACGTCCGAAGACCCGTCCGGCCCGGTTTCCCGTTCATATATTTCTGTTTCCATATCTACGTCGCACCTATATATTCCTAGTCTAGAGTATCTGTCGCTAGTTACTCCTGCAATATCCCCCCACTTTGCTGCGACTCACCCCCGTCCTTTCTCGTCCTCTGAAAGGTTATGGGCCCCGACAGCGCCTAAATACCTCGTACATCTTGCCGCTGATCCGCCACCTGCCCCATTCGGCTCTGCTCTCTTGCCGTTTGTGCCGCATCGACCTCACGACGACTTGACCTATCCTGACCACCCTGACCTACCCTGACCTGACCTTGCCGACCTACTCTGACCTAATTGACCTACTACCTGACCTACCTGACCGACAATGACGACCACCACTACCGAAACCCCTACCTCCGACGATCGGCATATCTTGCTGACCGATGCCGAACGCTCTTACGATCCGTGGGAGTTCCGGATGCGTGCGGATGCACGGGCGAAGAGGCTACTCGATGCCATCGAGGGGCGTGATGTTGAACCGACTACTGGGCAGTCGAGTAAGACCTGGAAAGCTTGGAGGGCCCGGCAGGATGCCGCGGCGGCTCTGATCATCAAAGGCTTGGACGACAGTCAGATTACCTATGTGCGTGGATTGGAGAATGACCCCGAGGGCATGTGGGAGAAATTGCGGTCGGTGCACGAGCCTGTCGGCCTTGGTGGTGCGACGGGCTTGTGGATCGAGTTCTTCTCCATGGCTTATGATGGGACATTGCCGATGAAGACTTTCTTGGGCCGCGTCACCGGCACCGGCGAACGTCTGGAGCGGATCTACCAGATGAAGCCGTCTGACGAGCAGATCATCGCGAAGATGCTCTCGGCGCTACCTGCCGAGTACTCTGGCATTTATCGCACGCTCAATGGAATGGCGGCTGGCGACATGACCTTGGACGCCGTGCAGAAGCAGATCTTGATGGAGGATAATACCGTTCGCGCGGAGAAGGCCGCTGCGAAGAGGGGTGAAGCGACGGTGACTTTCGATCCGACGGCCTTGAAGGCCAATTCTGACATGACGTGCGAGAACTGCAAGGCGATTGGGCACACGAAGGCGCGATGTTGGCACGAGGGTGGTGACATGGAGGGGCAGTACCCGGAATGGTGGCTGGGGAAGCGCACTGGGAACTCGCGCGCCCTCGTTCCCGCTACCCATATGGCTCGTGTTCTCTGATAAATTTCGTGCGGACATTTTCTTTATCTACCTCATATGTTTTCTCCCTCCCTATCCCTCCCTTTATCCCTTTTTGTTCCTTCCCCCCCTTCCACTACCCTACTTTCCTGGCTCTGTCCGCGTCTTCGTTCGCGGGGGAGTGTTGTCGGAGACGTCCGAAGACCCGTCCGGCCCGGTTTCCCGTTCATATATTTCTGTTTCCATATCTACGTCGCACCTATATATTCCTAGTCTAGAGTATCTGTCGCTAGTTACTCCTGCAATATCCCCCCACTTTGCTGCGACTCACCCCCGTCCTTTCTCGTCCTCTGAAATACACCTCTCTTCTACCGAATCTACCCTCAGAATAATAGCCGCCACTCGCGCAGCCTGAATCTTTCTGGAACTTAACGACCGATGCAGCCGTTCACTGGACCACCCGTACATAGTATGTAGTTCCGCCGAATCTCTTCAAGGAAACCGCAGATCTGAATTGTCATCAAACAACTTGAATCCTCCAAGCTGCTAATAGCTCTCAATGATGTAAGTTTTTGTCGAGGCTGAGCTCCGCTCAGTGCGCTGTTAGCATTCCCTCCGCGTCGTCCGATTTTTGGACTTTGTGCCGCACTAAGTTGTTTGCGGGGAATAGGTCGAAGATGTACATTGAACTGCGAAGGATACCTGATTACCTAGTCCATGACAGCGGGGACTCCGGGGAAATAAGATCGCATGAAGCTGATATACTCCTCGTCCGTTTTACTCTCGTATCTTGCCTTCAGGAAGCCTCGAGCGTCGTCACCGATGAAATACCTCAGCCGGTTCGTGCCGTCCGTGGCAGCTGTGAAGATGGTCTCCGCCACGTTGTGGGACGAGACATTGGCAGTAGTCGTCATTTTGTTGTAGCTGTATATACGATTTCACAATCCGCAGCTTGGATATGAAGGGGATTGGAAGGTCTCACCTCGCGATAGTCGCCGTTGTAAAGTCCTTGTAAACAGCCTCGACACTGGGTTCAGATGCAGCGGATGCCCGGAAACGATCGACGAAATTTGTGGACGTCACAAGACCGTTGGGCAGCACCAACTTGACAAAGATGTTCTGGGACGCAAGCTCGTAAGAAATGCCCTCTGTGAAGCCCTCCAGCGCAAATTTGCTCGCAGAGTACATCGAATTCATAGGGAGTGCCCAGAGACCCGAGCCAGAGCTCACGTTGATGACTCCACCGTGCCCATTGGCGCGAAAGTGAGGCAAAATAGCGCGTGTAATGTCCATCAGTCCTGGTGAGCATTCAGCGGCATGGAACGTAAAGGCTTGAAGTTGGATGGCTCACCGAACAAGTTGACATCGAACTGCTCCTGGATTGCCTCGCGCGGAATCGCCTCGAACAAGCCGTACTGGCCGTATCCCGCGTTGTTCAGCAAGACGTCGATGGTGGTGAATTTTGCGATGGCAGCATCAATGGCTGGCTGGATGGACGCGATATCTTGGACATCTAGCTTCTGGACGAGAATGCGGGGATCAGCTAGTTTCGCAAGCTCGTGTTCCGCGGAGGGGTTGCGCATTGTTGCGACGACATTCCAGCCGGCTGAATGGAACAGCTTAGCTGACGCTAACCCTATGCCTGTTGTGAGGTCAGTTAACTCGATTATCGGCAGCGCGGTCAACAGCTCTCACCGCTCGAAGCCCCGGTGATGAGTACCGTTCTAACGGTGGACATTCGATGGCTGACTCGAGGAATCCCGAACTTGAAGGTGTGAGAAGCGAGAAATTTCGAATTTCATGGTCGTCGTCGCAAGCAGCCTCAAACGGCGGTTACCAAGTACGTCACCGAGGGCCTTCCAAAATCCGATTTGCACTTCTCTTTCTTCTCTATGGATGCCGGTCATTGAGTGGTTTGGCTGGCCTTACTCCAGCGAAATGTAATCACTGATATGTTTTAGTCTCGTATCCCGCCTTGCGTTGAAGCGGCTTCAAGAGAATTCAATTCTGACCTTATAGATCATTCTTGGACTTCGGGGAAGCAACCTCAGCAACGCCTCAAAGATCTGTACTTACCAGTTCGGTCTTTGTCGACGGCGGGGATAGACGGCAAGAGCGGGCGCATATTGCGGCAGAGTTGCAGCTGAAAAGAGGGCAGATGATTCATAAAATACAATTTCTTGAGGTACAGAGCCAAAGAAGCCGACTATGGTAATTGTGCGTGCATGAATTCGGGGGGAACGAACCGATTACTTGACCTGCAACCTCGGCCGCCATTTCTTCCCAGTCTTGTCCGTGAGACTAATATTACGTTTGAGCAGAATCCCAGACCAGCGCACCCAACAACTCTTCGCTATGTCTCGTCTGTATTAAATGAGACACCACTTATCGCGAAATCAATCTCGAGATACGCACTCGCTTGTTGGCCAGTCGCAGCATGTGAACTGCATTTGACGCAGGTTGGGAAAGCAGGTGGGGTCAAAGCTGATGAAAAAGTGCTCCCAAGTCGCGACCACATCTTTGCGTCTGGGAAAAATTAAGTTCAATCGCCGCTCGATAGCTGAATGAGGCACACAGGACGTACGGGTTAAAATTCGATAGATCCAAGGTAATCTTTAACAGCGATGGAACCTGTTCAGCGGAGTAGAAATTTTCCGCACACAAGGGAAGGTCC
Source organism: Mycena vitilis (assembly GCA_029203975.1). Classification (NCBI taxonomy): domain Eukaryota; kingdom Fungi; phylum Basidiomycota; class Agaricomycetes; order Agaricales; family Mycenaceae; genus Mycena; species Mycena vitilis. The sequence goes on from JARGYF010000169.1 coordinate 141,485, forward strand.
TGTGTAAACCATTTGAGACCGCGGGTGAATCCAATGTACCGGGCTTACCAGAAACAATTTCATTGCTAATGATAGGGAACTGAGATTCGGACAGACTTTGAATATCCCGACCCCTAAAGTTTCGAGCGCCTTGTATGGTTACTGAAGTTCAGTAAGCTTTGGGCCATGAGCCTCCAGGAAAGCCTTGGCAGCCGGCGCTGCGCCGGAAAACCAACAGGAAAACACAACATGTCGAAGAGACTCCAATCTGACGGAAGTTAGCACAACCCCCGGAGATCGTGATGTAGCTCACTTGATCAACGACAATGCAGTTAAGAAAGAGTGGCTTGTCAACGAAACTCGTAGCTCTTCCAGGCTTGAAAACGCATCGGTCGGCGTGTTTGCCACATCTACAAAGTCGCTTTCGCATTTCAAATCCCAACTTCGCAGTGCGTCGAAGTCGCTGAATATGGTTGTCGACGCCTGTTGGTTTGTGCCGATTCGAACAAAGAGTTTGCACAAGGTAGGGCCAGAGTGTTTAGCCATCGCCGCGAAGGCAGCCCAGGAGATCCCTACCTCGGACCTGTAGGAGACCGGATCGACTGGGAATGAATCACGAAACATATTTCGATGACCCATGCGGACGAGCCCAGTTGTTTGTGAAAGGACGGCGAGCATCGATGTCTGGTTTTCAGCTTCGCCGCTAAAGTTTCGCAGATAGCGAGTTAGGGAACTCCCGCCGATAGTGCGGATATGAGAGCCCAGTGACGGATGCTTTGAAACAACGGAAGCAAGTTTGACGATTGACGACGGGCATTTGAGCGATGTATGAGCGTAATAGTAAGGCAGGCCAACTCTCTGTGAGAATGAGGTTAATAAATTTAAAAACCTATGCTGAATGAACGTGCGTTGAATGCTTTCGAGACCAACAATAGCGGGAGCCGTGGTGGAATATCTTTGGAATAGAGATTATCTGCCAGTTCCGGAACGAACATTGCGAAATATAAGATACGGCCCAAGAGAGCATCGTATACTTCGTCCGAGGCGCTGGCCAGAGGTATGAAAGAAGGATCGAGCGATGGAGCAATCTGCGGAAGCTCAATCGATTCCAGTACCTCCGCTTTGCCGGGAGCGCTACCCAGATTTTCAGCAGGAGAAAACGAAAAAGTGAATAAGATGTCTACGGTGCGTCGCGAAACTTCAAAAGAGCGAAAAGAGGTGTGTTTTCTGCTGGTATGCGAATTTGATCCCAGCGTGCCACCGGCCTTTTGATATGGATGGCCTGTAAAGGGCAGGACTTGAACGTCTGATAGGCCCGGTCCAGACAGTCTGCGTTAAAGATCGAGAGTGTGTGCAACCGCTTCGATTCGAGCAATGGCCGGATAATCACGTTGCTGGGAGATGTTGCGGAGTCATCTACTCCAAGAAACGGACAATCGAAAATACACTAGCGAGTTAACGGTTGAGCATCGATAATTATCGAATGACCCGAGACGCACCAGGCGATCCCACTTTGCTATCGACAACGCGAGAGCGTCAAGCAGCTGCGAGAGTATTTTGTTTTCCAATCGCTTGTGCATGCAATCTCGCAGAATGAGTCGTGTAGGGTTTATCGACGGAAGGCCCTTGCACAATCCACTCGAGTTATCCGAAGAATAAATCTCTAGAGAAAGCCAGAGGTCGGAGATGTTTGGGGAGCACTCCAAGATGATACGCATAGGAGGTCCATATCCGCCTTCAACGCGTAGCTTCTTTATGAACTGACCCAATTGTTTGGCTTTGGAGAGGGCGATACTGAGCGCTTTCGCCTGAGCCTTCGAGCGGAGGATGACGACATTATAGAGAAGAGGAGTGGCGACGCGAAGCCACGATTTGCAGACGAGGAGATAGGCGGAGGTGGATTCTGAGTATTGTGCAAAGGGAGAGACGTCGCTGGTGTCGGAGAAAACTTCATCGGTGACCTTCAACGCCGGGGAAAGAATTTCTGAGATGATCTCGTCTGGAAGCGACATTGAAGGAACCTGAAAGTAGTCTGTGACTACACTGATGGATTAGAGACCTGTTTGACGAACCGTGTTTCACCCTGAATCTGCTAGTGAATTGGACCGCGTCGGAGTCTGGAGAACGCGAGTGCAGAAAGAAAGGAGACGACGCGCGACGTCACACACACGTGCACCGGCAGTTTAGTCACGTATCGGCCCAAGACGAACGCAGACTTGAACTGATCCGGAACAGAAACGTATTTTCAAACCCCGAGGCTACGTAGCACGCTTGCAATGCTAGTAGTATACCCTGCCCTACGTAGCGCTATACGGTGCTAGTAGCATACCCAGCCCTCTGTACGAAGCCGAACCCGGCAGCGCGAGGGTCTGGACTCTGTGTAGTGCACGTCTTTTGCGCTGCAGCAAGGGTCTGCGCGCGATCGCATGTCGCTCCGTGTATGTTTCTCGCGGCGAGCCCGATTACAATGGTGACAACAATTCAATTGTGACGCTCGGCGCGCTGAGACTTGATTTGAGTAGAGGACGCACGGAGGATTCCCAGCTGCGCGACACCGAACGCGGCCCACTCGCAGCACGGATGACGGGCTGCTCGCGTTCCCATCGAACGGACAGTGGCTGCTTTCCGCCAGCGATTCCAGCAGTCTCGCCGCATCGGGAGCGCGACGGCGGCACGTTGGGTGTGTCGCAGTGTGTCGCGTTGACCGGTTGGAACGGAAACCCGGAACTCTCTGCCGGTGTTTGGTCTGGCTATTTTAAATGTCATCGGCGTCGACCGAGCTTCACCCAAACTCCACGGTCCACCAGGCCACGATTTGCTAGCGCCGCCGCCTGGCGGTTTGCTCAGACCAACTGCTATGTCGGAGCAATCTATGCAAACCCAAACCAGGCGGCCTTTCCGTTCTCACGAAGTTTTAGCCTTGCCGCCAAATGCGTCATCATGATTTGTCGTTTTCTGCGGATTCACGATCTCCGATATCCTTCGCTTTTCCTTCACCAGGCAAAAGGACTCGTCTGGCGGCTCAATTTCCGGCACTTCCGAAGGCAAACGGGGCAGAATTCATCTCAAGAGAGTCCTTTTTGCACATCACAGTCATCCTACTTTGCGTTGCGTTCGCTGCCGAATTTCTGGACAATTGACGCGGCCTCTTGCACCCGGCTTACGCGTCTACTCGGCGAGTTACCCCAGGAACAAATGCGCCTTCTTCCCTACCCTCTGCGTGAAAAAGATGGTATATAACGGACCGCGCAATCTCAGAGGCCTCAAGCTTCAAGTCTCTAGTCTGTAAGTAACTCAGTATGTCCATCTTCCGACCCCGAATTGCCATCGTCGGCGGCGGGCCCGGGGGCCTTGGGCTCGGCCGGCTTCTGCACCAGCGTGGAATACGCCCCACCATCTATGAACTGCGCGCCAAACCCACGCCGGACGACCTCGCCAAAGTGTCCGGCATGCTCGACCTGCATCCCGACAGCGGGCTGCGCGTGATGCGCGAGTGCGGGCTGTGGGACGCCTTCCAAGCGGCCGTTGGCGAATGCTCCGAGGCGAACCGCGTGCTTAACTTTGACGGCACAGTCCTGCACACCGACGACGGCGGCGACGAGTCCAGCCCGGAGGTCCCTCGCAACGCGCTGAGCAAGCTGCTCATGGAGAGTCTTCCCGCTGACACCGTCAAGTGGGAGCACAAGGTCCTTGGTGTGCGCAGCGCGCTCAATGCGAGGACCGGCGCAACGGAGGTCACGCTCGATCTTGGTGCAAATGGCGCTGCGACGTACGACCTTGTCGTCGGTGCCGACGGCGCGTGGTCGCGTGTGCGCCCGCTGCTGTCCGAGGCGCAGCCCTTCTACAAGGGCCCGCAGTTCATGGCCGTAACTATCCGTCACGCATCGACCAAGTATCCACACCTCGTCGACTTCACCGGTCCGGGCATGCTCCACGCGCTCGGCAATGGCAACACCATCCTCACGCACCGCGGCCCGCAGGACTCGATCCGCATCCACATCTGCGTCGGCACTTCCGACGAGCACTGGGTCGCGTCGCGTGGGCTGCAAGGCAAGACCGCCGCGGAGGTCAAGGCGACGCTGCTCGGCGATGATACGCTGTACGGCAGGTGGGCGCCCGCGCTGAAGGACCTCATCGGCACGGCGTGCGATGAGGAGACACTCCATAACCCCGGGGCCGCGGCGGACATCAAGGCGATATATATGCTTCCCATCGGCCACACCTGGGCGCACCAGCCCGGCGTGACGCTCCTCGGCGACGCGGCGCACCTCACGGTCCCGTCCGGCAAGGGCGTCAACCTCGCGCTCTGGGACGCGCTCGATCTCGCGCAGGTCTTAGGCGCGGTGCCCGAGGCGGCGGACGCGAAGGCGTGGCAGGACGCGGTGGACCCGCGGATGCGTGAGTTTGAAGAGAGGATGCTGGCGAGAGGAAAAGCGGACGCACCGATGGGGATTAAGATGTGGGATACGATGTTGAGCCAGGGCGGCGCACAGCTCATGGTGCACATGATGATGAGCGGTGGTCCGCCAGCTGAGGAGTGAGGTGTTTAATTGCCTGTAAAAGATTTGAATGGAACAAACCTTTCCTTATTCACTTTCAAGCCCGATCTTTGTATTCACCTTGTTCTAGGGGCTTTTCTTACTCCTTCTAGCCCTGTGTATGTCATCATTGGCGCATGCTGGCGCGATTTGGGTTCAGAGGCCCGACGAATACAAAAGAGAGGAAAGAGACATATAGATATTAGAGACATAAAGAAACAGAGACAAGATGAGACCACACCCGCCAGATTGACACTCCACCGCGCACCCCATAACGGGACCGCGCCGGAATATACCTACCTACCTACCATTCCCTCCTCCAGACCCGCATCGCCGACAAAAATACCAAAACTGAAACCAGCGGAAGCCAGAAACACGGCATCGTCCAAACGAGGTGCGTCCACCTCGAGTGTTGGGTGCCGTTTGCGGCTGGTGGCGAGTCGTGTCGGCGGTCCAGGCGTCCCTGGTCCGGCGGCAAGTCTCACGTCTCCTTCTATCCTGGTGGTGGTGGTGGTGGTGGCGAACGACGAGTGCAGAGGGAGAAAGCGGTAGAGGTGGCGGATGAGGAGGGCGGGGTACTTGGGTGCAGACTTTCGTATGTTTATGCAGACTCCAAGCCACGGGCGGAAAGCCGAGCGAGGAGGTGGATGCGCGAGGCGCGTGGTTTGGTGTGGTGGGGCGGTGAAACGGGGCGCTTGACTATGGGGTATACGAATGCTAACTAGTTTAGTTTCGTGAATGAACACAAAACCAAAACCAACCAACACACACACACACACACACACTTATACTATTAGCGCACACCAAAGTTGCGGGGACGGGGTTCGTTCCGTAGTATGCGGACAGCTGGAATCGAACTAGTCGTAACAACGGCTCGTGGGGATGGGTTTCACAATCTTGTATGAACTTCCAGTAGTCGAAACTGACTGAAATGCCTCGCCTAGGCAATGAACGATGTTTTTATATATGTTTTTATGGGACGGTTTGAACGCTAGGCGCTTACAGTAAAGTGCTAGGCTCGATGCCAAGGCCCTAGGCGTCAACTTTATGACCCACGGGACAGAGGACTTTATGAAACCAACACTGCAAGACCTTCTTAAACAGTGGACTCTGACGTCTGGCCAAAGAGCGTTTGTTGGGGAATCCTACAACCAATGTAGAGACAACAGAAAGAATCCGGGGGCAAGGCAGCACGTCTAGTACTCAGAACCCAACGGCAATCCTCTTGGAGCTGTTACCAGTGCTGCAGCGACTCGTTTGTACGTGAATGCCTTCTTACGGGTCAGACAACGTGGAATTTATATCACAACTCAATCAATTATCACACAAACACCAATTTTATAGAGCAACTACAAACAAAGATTGAACAAATCTCCGCGAAGCCGACCTGAGGACACCACAGACTTTGATGAAACCTTTCGACCGAGGTCTGGGGGATCTAGTCGCAATGAACTGGGTTTTTGCGGTGCTCCTAGGCAGCTTTATATACAGTTACAGGGAATATATGGAGATAAAACGGAAAATGAGCGAGGTATATAAGTCTTGAGTCATACAGCAGCCAAGGAAACGACTGCCGTGTCGAGTTGTCGTGAAGTCTGGCCGGCCGATCGCTTTTGGTGCGATCGGTTCGCTGGATTGGGTATATTTCCAAATGCCCTAGGCCATCGTCATCCGGCCTAGGGCGTGCCTGGATCGGCTTGCTTGATAATATCTCCTCGCTGGATTATTCCGCGTGCTCTCCACATGGAACCATCGGTGTTTTCTAACGCCCTAGGCGGGTCGGGTCTGCAGCCGCACCCGTCCTCTGGTGAGTAATACACGCTCGCTGGTTTCTAAGGCCTGCTCGCTGCATTGTCCCACATGCTCCTCTTCGGCAGGGCCGATGCCAAGGCGGCAGCCCCGATACAGTACTCGTCTCTCGTAAATCAACCATACTTTGCATCTATTTGTCTTGTCGACGCGACGCGTCCGTCACCTGACCGTTTCTTCCTCGGGGAACCCTTGCGGGTTCAACCCTTGGTAAGGACATCCTTTTTACACACGCCTAGCCCTTTTCCTCAGTGCCTAGGGGGTTTGTCCGATCTCAAGTCTCGAGGCCTAGGCGTTTCCCAACCCTTATTAGCCTGTCTTTAACTGACATTAGATATGCCTAGCGAGCCTCGCGCCTGCCTAGCCATGGTCCAACACC